>JAUPMG010000017.1:15319313-15331647 GCA_031762675.1 Pachysandra terminalis | reverse complement strand
TGTTGAATGAATTAAATTAGTTATTTCATTTTATCTTTGGTTATGATATGCTGATCCGCGGTCCAGAAATGGATCCCAAAGGTCGCATCTCGTGATTCGTGCCATCCCACTTAGGGATCAGGGTTACGGGTTCGGGGCGTGACAGAATATATATATATATATATATATATATTCTTATACTGAGTTTATTTGGTCTTTAATTTTTAGTTTGGTGGTTTCTTCCCAAACCAAATTTCTTGTATTTGTAGTGCCAAATTAGGGTTAATTTTGTCAAATTGAGACAAACGAAACCGAAGTTGCAAATTCAGTTTTTCCAGTTCGGTTTAAGGTTAACTAGAGATGTTAACTTTTGGTTTTCGGTTTTATATATCAGTTTCTATTTTGGTTTGGTTTGGTTTGGTTTCGGTTTGGTTTTGATTTGACCACTAATCCAACAAGACCGACTGAATTAGAATCCTAGGGCCAATGAAAGTTTTTCACAATATATGCACACGCTCAGTGTATTAGTCAAATGGGCCTTAGGATATCAGCTTGAGGGCCACTGCTGTGTATGCCAGGTGCATTGCAATCCCCGCTCTGAAGCCTGTCCTGGCCACCTCGATTGTTGACACCTGTACCATATTAACATGCTTTCATCTTGCACTAATCAATATTATTGCTGCCCGTTTCAGTAGACAAACTTATGACATTAACGTCTTTCTATCGTGCTGATAAATGGACCTAATGAGTTGGTGAAGTTCCCATGCTTGGTATTCTCTGCTTTGGCACTTGTGGATTTCAACTGTTATACTTTTCTATTATGATATCAGTTTATATCCCTGGTATATAGTCCTCCACTAGGTCGTTGTCTATCAATCAAGCTCAGTATTTGTTTTCGAGTCATGGTTGTCTGGTGAAATGCTTTAGACAGAGAAACCTGGTGAGGCAGGTAACTTGCCATTGAAAGCTTATTTGGAGAACCCTACTTCTCTACATGTATTCTCAATCAACCCCAGTTCACATGCAAAGTTTCAGCCCCATAAAGGACTTGCCTATAACTAACATCTTTCTTTGTATAAAACTTGAGACACATTAAAAGGTTGGACGACCAGTGATATATGTAACAAAGCCTAATACACATGTACTGCTTGGGCTTATATAAGTTAATATATTATTCATGTGGCTAATCCAGAGAGTCCCTTATCAAATGGACGATCTGGGTTGGCCAGATCCTTCTTCCATGTTGCCAGAATGGTCGTCTCACCAGCCAACTAAAGTTGGTGAGGCAGACCAGAATATGTTTCGTCTTTGTTTTTATGGTAGAATTTTTTAATTCTCATTTTTTATTGAGTATATCACGATGTTCCATTTCATAGATGTCCTGAATGATTTTTTTCCCCAATAACGGATTGACAGAGAGAGTATTGCGAAGATGGTATGGGGAATATAAGTTGCTTTATTATTGGACATTTATCCTTTGATGGTTCTTAACTGCTTTTTGTTTCCACAAAAGTTAGAAAGGATTTTTGCATGTTCTTCTTTCTCTATTCTTGGTACCTCTTTCAAATCCTTTTTGTAGCTGCAAATTTGCAGCGCATCTTTTTGTGTTGTTTCGTGAATGAATTTATCGAAGATTTTTTTTTTTCCCTTCTGTTACTGTATGTGTAATTTAATATTTTTTTATTTCATGCAAGGTGATCAGTAAGCGTGAAGATGTATATCATGTCATCAAGGCTTTTGCTGCGAGGGGAGAATGGATGAGCCCTGAAGCTAAACGTTATGTTCATTGCCTGGTAAGTTTAAGTGCTTTTTTACAATGTTCATTGTAACCTTTGTCATAGTATCCTTTTGGCACTATTAATTTGCTCACTGATAGATTTTGATGATATGAGTTTTCTACTCACTTTTTATGAAGTGTTGATACATGGAAGTTCATATTAAAATGGGCTGCTGTTTCGTTGGGTTTCATTGTCCAATGAATTTAATGGGGTTAGTTTTGCTGACTTTTAGCAGTTTGGAGTAATTGACTTTTTCTGTTAAAAAATTCCATGGCCTTGGATTGTTTTTGTCTCACATTGTATAAATTGATCCTATTCCTTTCCCTTAATTTAGTAATATTTATGTTTGTTTATAATCTGTAAAGGAAAAATTCTTAGCATACCTGGATCACTTCTGTTTGCATGTCTTTGTGATATCAAGCATGTTTCTCGTTAAAATGCATCATGGCTACCACCTCAGGCTCCGACCATGATGTTTGAGTCTTTGACGTAGGTTGCTCCAAGGGTTCGGAGAACGTCCTGGACCACATCTGGTAATAGCAGGGTTAATGGCTACTCGAAAGCCTAGCAGTGTTTGCTCTTGCTATGTTCTAGATATCCCCGGTGCCAATGAATTTATTGCGGAGCTTGTTGATGATGTTTGTGTTTTTGGTCATATTTGGTTTGCATTTTTCTTGTAATCTCCATTTATCGATGCATATAATGTACATTGTGGTACAGAAAAAAAATTGTTAAAAAAATGTATAAATTGTGAAATACACATACTGATGTTTCCACAATCAGTGACAGGTTAAGGATTTTGAGCGGAATGGATTGAACCTTACTTTAAGCAAGAAAGAAGAAGTGCAGCGGTTGAGAGCTCAAATTGATGAGCAAAGTTTGCAATATATCCAAAATCTGAATGATGATAATAGTTTTCTTCTCTTCACTGAGAGACAGCTGCTTGGATTGCCGCCAGAATTTCTTAAGGTTAAACATGATCATTCTCCATTTAAGTTCTTAGCTATAAAATCTTCAATATTGTTTTGTATATTGAACTTTCTTGGTACTTTCCATGTTCTGTGTTACTGTTAAGATTTCTCAATATTGATTGTGTTAATTTTTTTGCATCATGCTTGCAAACAATGACGGCATATTTTGTCGAGGCATATATCCTCAGCTGCCTAATCATTACTATCATCATTATATACCCTTACACTTTTCCTTCTGTCCCTCTCCCTTGATCCATCCACTCATGTTTCCCTAAGGCTGTGTTTGGAACCTTGGATTTTGACAGAAAAGAAAAGAAAATGCTGGAGAAACCATTTTCTCCTGTTTGGTTGAAAGAAAGAGTTGGGGATAGAGATTTGTAAAGAAAATATTTTTAATTTTTTTTTTCTTTTGGGATCAGAACCTTTCTTCCCAATAAGGTAGAGATTTTGAAAGAAAAGAAAGGTGAAGAACACTCTCCAACACTCCAACCTAACTTACAATTTATCTTGTCTTTCCTTGGCGGCTAATCAACCTTGCTGGAATATATGAGTACTCACTAGAAAGTCGTCAGAAGTTGCTGGAATTTGATTTTCTTTTCATTATATGTCTCATCTTAACCAAACATTTGAAAAGAAACACTTATCATTTCTTTTCTTTTAAAATCCAAGGTTCCAAACACAGCCTAAGAGTTGCTCTCTCCAGAAATTTCCTTCTCCTTTTAGAATGCTTAACCACAATCCTTGAAATTTCATAAGGGAACTTCAGAAACTTCTTAACATTATGATAGCTACTATCAAGGTGTTGCTTGAACCTAGACACTTCATCACCCTTCATTTCTTTGGCACAATAATTTCACCTTGTTCAATACTTGTTGCCATCAATAGGTCCTCCATGCTGTCACCCAAAAAACATTATTTCAAGTTGTGTTAGGCAACATATCTACAACACAAGCGCAGGAGTTTAAACCTAAGCACAAAAATAAAAGAACGTCATAAATTGAATATTTAATCTTAAGCAATAAAATTAGTCATTTGCTCTAGTTGTAGCTTTTAGTTATTTGTGGTGAATTCTTTGATGCATTTCCTGAATTATTCACTTTTGTGGTTTTTGTCCTGCACCGTTTTGGTATTATGTTATCAGTGGAACTGCTAGAGTTTGATTGCTTTTAGTTTGTACAACAATTACTATTTGGATTTTCTGAAAAGCTCTAAAATGTATTCCTTTGCAGAGTTTAGGCAAAGCTGAAAATGGAAAATTTAAGGTCACATTAAGAAGTCATCAAGTTTCTCCAATACTAGAGCTCTGTAAGGTATGATCTTTTGTGTTTTTACTGTTCTAACTGACTTCTTGTTCTGAACTTATCCTTGATTTGCTGAATTAGATTGATCTTTTAATTGCAGTAATTGGATTTTACATAGTGAGTTACATGTAAAGTAGAGATGTTATGGATAATAGCGAATTCATATCCGGATAGTACTTTGATTTGGAGCCAGTGAAATCCTATATAATGCCTGAGGAGTGAGGTTAACAGAGGCAATAGCTATTAAAATAATAAAGTCATTACCCAAAGAAAGATAAAATGGAAAATAAATAAATAAATAAATGGAGGCAATGGCACCTAAAAAAGTGCAACTAATCACATTGTTTCGGAGTTCTAATTCTTTCTGTTCTTTTTAATAAATTATTTGAAACAAAGCTAAAGGAAAAAGTATGGTAAATTCTTTTCTCAATTGTTTTGCTAAAGAGTTTGCTGGCACTACCAAGAGGATGTGTAGATACAACTTATACGGCTTGAACTTGTTAGTAAGCCTCCAAGTCTCACTTTAGACACTTGCCATGCAAGTGGAACAGTCATCGTTGGCCTTTATGGAGCTGTAAAACCAGAATGATAAATTTAATGACTCCAATAGAGGGCAATCCTATGCATTGTTATAATCTCTCTTTCAAATAGGATTAAAGAACATCTTTCACATAAACCTTATATTCATCTCTAAAAATACTATATATCCCTTTAGCTAAAGAACATCTTCTGTTGTTCTGTATGATTCTTCATTGCAATTCTTCTAGTTACGGAGCTGACCAATGCATCCTTCATGACCCTGGAGTGAGAAATTTACAGCATCAGTCTTGGATGCTCTGGATTTGGAAATTGCTTTGCTTAGTCACCTTGCTTCCTAATGAAAATGGAAGATTACTTAAAAAGAAAATTGCTCAGTATGACTGAAAAGATCCAGTCAACCAAACCTTAAGGACATCAATCATCTTACTTGGGAGAACCTAATTTTTGCCGCAAAGAGGGAAGAGTCAGTCCGAAAGGTCTATAGCATACTTACAGTAGAGGAAGATGCAATCAATGGCATCTTTGGTGTCTACTCCTCGAACTTGCAAAATTCCATCAATTGTATCTTTGTTTCTTAAACTGGGAAATGTTTGCTGCTGTTTTTCTTCTTGTGATAAAAGTGGTCCATTATCTATTTCCGAATGGAAAATTTTATTAGTTATAGTAACACAGCTAAAAATCATTAAAGATGATTTCGAGTATCTAACTTTTCCCAAGGTCACGAGTTTTGAAATTATTATATACTTGCAAAATAAGGTGTGAATTGGTACTGGGTAATTGATTTGTTAGTGGTGTAGAAGGATTGACGAGATTTACTGGAGTGTGCTTGAGTGAACATGTTCATTTACCGCACTTACAGTGTCCTTACTATACATCCTCAACAAAAACCTGTTTGTTGATTATCCTCTCACTAATGACTACCTGGATTAGGTGCATATATCAAAATATGCTGTCTTTAAATTACATACAATATTGTGTTTGACTAGTGTTTTAAAAAGCATGTGTGGCTTAAAATTTGGGGGCTCCATTCACTTGTCACAATATTGTGGCCAAAAAAATCATTTTCCATTTTGTACATTTTCCCCACCGGTTTCTATTCTTTGTTCTTTTAACCAAGCAACATAGTTGATATGCTTTTTTATTTTTCAGTGGTAATTGCATATGTATTTTGTGCTTTACAATCTTCTATGAAGGTAGGAGCCACCAGAAGGATGGTAGCAGTGGCATATGGGCAGAGATGTAGAGAAGCCAATCTTTTTCTTTTAGATGATCTGGTAATTGTACTAGAATAACTATAGCTTTGGTAATCTTTATTTTGATTTACATGGATGGAGTTTTTTCACCTATATATTATCTGTATCACTTGGTGCTGTATTACCATTGTACATCAATTGGTCTAAGTGTTAATTTTTTTGATGAAAGTCTAAGTGGTAATTGTGCTCAGGTTTTATAAGCTAGCAATGATTATTTCATTTCCTTTATTATATCAGATAAGATCCTCTGATATAACTTATTATCATTCATGCAACCGAGCCTTAAATTGTTGTAATGAATCCATGATGATTATGTTGATTTGGTTTCATTAGTGTTGTCTCATGTGAAAGTTTTATTCACTAATATAGCTAGATTTGTAATGATTATATTTCCTTATTATTTTATTTTGGCATAGATTTGGTTTCAGACCTTTAGATAGAGTGGAATGGTAGAATGATTCTTGTAGCCCATCCCAAAATAGTTACAATAAGAGGCTGATGATGATACTGTGTTTGTTTCATATATCTTGCCTTATAAAGGTATAATTCACTGATTGAGGAGGTTGAAATGTGGCAAGCTAAATTGCTTTGATTGAAATGTGCATAGGTCCTTCTGAAACTTAAAGTTTAGCAGTCAGCACTGTGTAGAACATGAATTGGGTTGGCTTGAAGAACGATATAGACAAGGACAATAGCTTCCTCTCTGCAAAGTTTCTCATATGCAGTATAATCGCTTATAGTGTGCTCTTTGTTCATTAGTGTCAAATGCTAAAAGTGCTTAGCTAGCATTTGGTGATACCAATTGATGGTGTTTGGATTTATTTCAAGACAACTGTAGTTGTATTTCTAGTTCATGAAAATGCCTGTAAAGACTAGAACTTTGAAATTTTATACTATATGTATAAGACATTTCATTCTGAATTTCTGAGCAATGGACTTACTACTGCAAACTACTCTTATGTGTATTTATTGTAAAATTCACTGAATCATTATTCTTCTGGCCTTTAGAAAGGTTCGTATCTTTGTGTTCTTAGCGTTTTGTTTGGTTAGGGATTGTGTTGAATCGTGTATTTTTGTCTAGAAGATCTTCATTCTATATGTCTTGTTGTATTACTTTCTGTTTGGCTGGAGCAAAGGCCATACATTGATTTGGTCCTATTATGTATATATGTTCCACTTTAATTTGTGAGTATCTTACTTTTCATGCTTTGTTTTGCATGTTGTAATATTGTACCTTTAGTTTTTGCGGTCCCTCATTCTTGTTCTTCTACATGTGTTGCATTTTCCCATTCTGTTGTAAACTATTTCCTATTGATTTGAGACACTCCTGGATATTGCTGAAGATGCAATTTGCATATTGTTTTCGGGCACTGTTAAGGCGTGACTACTCTTGGACATTTGACACATCTGACAACGCGTGTAGTCATATGAATATTACACTAAAAGAACCTGTTTGGTGCCTATAAGGGTCCTTGGGAAATACTCTGGAATACAATAAAGTGGTTGACCTGTTTTTGCAAATAACTGTGAATGATATCAACTATTATTTTCCTGAAAAGTTCTTTGGCACATTTCTGTCATGTTTATTCAACAAAGCCATGGTCTTATGCATAAGTTTTTATCTACTCACATGCCTTTCTTGTTTGTCAAATGTAATATGAATGCAAATATAGACCTGGATTAATGTTGGTCTTCTTGTCATTTCATTCAGGTCCACTTGCGCCATAAACTTGCTCGATTGCTCGGTTATTCAAACTATGCAGAGTATGCTGTTGAACTTAGAATGGCAAAGACATCTGCAAAGGTTTATACAATATTCTATGGTTTCTCTAGAGTGATGTTAGTTGAAATCTTAGCTGCAGAATCTGAAATGCGCCTATATTTTGTGTTCTGGGGTTTAAAATTCATGTTTTCACTGGATTGGAGATAGTTTGGATCACCCAATTAACCTAATCATATGATTATAACAATTGATTTTATTACATTCTTCTGCATGACTGATGAATATGGTATTTTGTAAACATAGAACTGTAATATATCCTTTTTTATAATCTCCAATATATGTAAGTTATCGTTGTACCTATGTAGGACTGACAGATTAAATTTTAGGTTCTTAGCTTTTGCATGTGTATATATATGCATGAAGTATGCTAGTTCTTGGCTCAGCCACATGCTGAACTTCCCATTTGATTACTGATTAGTGAATTGGGTGGTTAGTATCCTGTCATCATCAATCTCCTGTTTGGATGATCAGGATGAACCATAGGATTCAACTTTTCTTTGTTGATGACTGATAAACTTTTAAACCTTTGCTAATGCCGTTGCTTTTGGCTGGGGAGGTTGGTGGGTGGATGTTATATTAACTATTAAAACTTTGTGTATTAACTTGGGAATTGGTCAAGCCATTTTGGACTGGTCGGGTCCTTGTCAGATAGCCATTGGTTTCGAATCATAAACTTGGCCCAATTGCTAGGATATTTGCTCAGTGTACTCATCTAGGACTCAATTTCTAATATTTATATTTTGAAAATACTTAAAGTTATTTGACTAATGACGGATAAGTATTATTTTTCATTTTTTAATTTCTTAACAATTATTATTTTTATTTTTTACCTATTGCTTCTATGTACTTGTATTTTCTAAGTTCCAATTAATCTAGTTGTAGTTAGAGGCAATTAATATCTTGCATGCCTTGTTGAGTTGAAATCTTAATTAATAATTTTTTCAAGTTATAAGACACTGGACAAGAGATGGCGTGTCTATCAACGCGTATGAAATCTTGTTTATTATGATTCAAGCGTATAATTCACGCCTAATCATCGGAAGAAATACCAAATAACAAGCATATTTCAAATTGAGATTTGTATAATAAAACTGGATGAAGTTGTACAGTTTTTTTTTTTTCAAGAATTTCGTTATTATTATTATTACTATTAATTTTTTTTTTTTGGTGAGAATCTTTTCCTTGTTTTTTTTATCATTGGTAAAATGTATCTATTATAAGCCTATTTGTTAAAGTTATACTAGGTTTGTTGTGTTCTGTTGTTTAAGCTAACCGGCCTTTTGACACTTTTCAATTCAAAAATTTCCTTGCAATGAACTTAAACCCTGACTGTTAGATCAAACATCTCCACATGATAAATCAAGAAATTGAAGTCCGTTAAGAGAGTGATTTTCCCAGTTTTTCACCAATAAATGGATTAAATCCTCTCTTTTTTTAACTTCGGATATTATGGATTCTTTGTGATTTTTCAAATTCTAATAACTTCAAATCAAATTTCCAATTGTAAAATAGATCCTTTTGATGGCACTCACTGAGTTTTTAAACATTAGCATTTAAGAAACATTATCAGAAAATTATTACAATATAGAATTCATTAGATACCCTCGATCACTTAAATTCATAACAAATAATGTGTTAAACAAATCCACTGCTATTATACTAAAAATTGTGAAAAGGCTTCCAATTATTTATTCTAAAAATATTTAAGGTCCTTATTTGGTGATTCATAATGGGTATCTGAACATTATCATACATACACAGGTAATTTGGACTCTGCTGGGTGGCATGCAACTCAATTTGATCGAACCAGAATCATATTCTGATTTTGACTAATCTCTTTCTCTTTGAATATTCTTGTATTCCTTTCACCCCAAAGAGCCCAACAAATTGTGCATTGTCACATTACCCCAACTTATTGCTCCTAATGTTTTCCTTATGCCATTTCATCAGTGCATGGCATATTATTTGCATTGACCAGACCAATTTCAAAGTACAGCCACATAGGGATAAATAAGAATGTTATTACTCAATAACTTTTTGAATGTCTTACTGGTATGCAGCTTTACCAACCTTTGATCTTCAAAGTTAATTCTTGTTACCTGAATGCATGTGTAACTCTTGTTCTTCTAACCTTCCTGCGGTGGAGAACTTCTCAAGATATGAGAAACTTATAGTGTGATCATGCTAAGCTTCTCTAGGCTCTAATTTCCTCTAAATATCAGTCAATGTTCAGTTGAATACGGGTGGATACTTTTTTATTTTTAATAGATAATAAAACGATGATAATATGTTAATATGCAAGTCCACATATGATGTATGTTGATCTTTCCCTTAATTGGCCTCTTGATTAGATGATGATCCCAAGTGCTTCTTGTTTTCCTTTTATGTCAGTTCCAGAATCAAGATTCTTTAGGTGAAAGTTAGTATTATATCATCCTTTTACCTTATATCCCCTCTACCAAAGGCAAATTGGTTGTCATCTAAGTCCCATTCAGGAAAGTGGTATGAGGGGAAAATCTTGCCCCATTTGTAAGCTCCTAGATGAGCATCCACTCGCAACTAACAGTGAGCAGTCGCATATCAAAGGGAGACCTGCATCTTTTATTGGCATGAAGAAGCTTTTTCATGGACGGATATTTCCAGTATTGAAAGGTATTATGACACCATGTGTGGTTCAGGCCTTGGATTGATGGTGGTATGTATCACTGAGTTTTGTTCAGAACAGAACTTTGTCTAATGGGAAAATTTTGTCCAATGGGAAAGCTCCTTGATGTTCCTCCGTTTGTAATTAACTGTCTGCAGTCATGTATCGAAGGAAGACTTGCCTTGCTTCTTGGCATGAAGTTTTTTTTGACTGGAAATTTCCTGCCTTGAAAAGGACTATGACTCCTAAGTGTGGGTTCAATCCTTGGACCAAAGATGGTATTAGCTTTTCAATGAACTGGATATATCCAGTCTTGCAAGGGCCTACAACACTTCATGTTTCAAGCTTAGGAGCAGTGATCATCAAATACAAATATAATGGCCTCTGGTTCAACTCCAATGCTCATTTTGTTCAAGATGATGTTCACTTGTGACTCTCCATGGATGGTGGAGACTTGAAGTGGTGTGGGTGCAAAGCTGTGTGATTTTGGAAAGCCGTCCATGAATGGTTGGAGAGTGGAAATGGTGCAGAGACTTGGTTGAATCGGGTCGTTCTGAAAGGTAAATTTTACAACCATTTCAAGCATGTATGGAAGGTGGATGCATCATGCAAGGAGCCTTCCTTCAAGCTCCCCATGGTCTTTGGTAATATGCACATCTTGCCACTGATAAACTTAGATATGTTCCAACTCAATCAAACCTTAATGTAGCTATATGGCATCTAATGGTATGAATTGGGTTTTATTTCCTGTCCAATGGGCATATTTGATAGAGTCAAGGAGCAGCTCCAGACTCCAGTAACCGATAATTTAAAGAAAAGTCAGTTGAGATGTTTTGGCATATAAAGTGGAGACTGATGGAGGTGTTTGTGAGCAGGTGCAAGATTTTTGAAGTAATATGATTTAAAATGGCTAGAGGAAGGCCGAAAAGGATTTGGATGGAATTAGTCAGAAATGATGGGAGGAATACAATCTATTTGAAGATTATTTTTTCAATGATTGTGATGGTGGAACATGATTTGTGTTTTTGACCCCAATTAGTTTGGATAAGGCATTTTGTTGATTATTGTTCCTGTCTAATCAAATGTGTTATATAATGCCCAATATTACTAGTATTGTAGGTTAAGCTTTCTGTTCATTGTGTGCACTAGCCCTCCTTTTGGTGAACTATGTTTTATGAATAAACAAATCTATATCTTTCACCAAGAAAAATAATGAAAAGCAACTTTTGTTGGGGGATATGCTTATTTCAATCTTGAGACCCGATATGAGTAGGGGTGTTGGGTAGGCTTTCTGTTCCTTCTGTGCACTAGCCCTCCTTTTCGTGAACTATGTTTTTTCAATAAACAAATCTATATTTTTCAACAAGAAAATTAAAGAATAATTTCTTTTGTTTAAAGGATTGGAAAGATATGGTATGATATGCTTATTTCAATCTCGAGACGATCCGAAGTAATACGATGCTATATCCCATGTAAAATTTTATAGTATTATTTTATTTTCTGATCCATGCTGTAATATGTTCTAATTTTGTATAACTTGATCTTCTGGATGCTAGAACACTGTAATTAAAATCTTTCTTTCTATTGCTATCAAACCTTTATCTGGTCCAGCTTGTAGTGGCATTTCATTTACCATTGGTAACTAAAAATAATATAATATTTTATGCGATTAATTACTATTCCAGTAATTGAATATATCGTGCAATTAGTTGTTACATTAGTTGTTACGAACCAAACCAGAAACCTCAATAGAGATCCCATATTTGAATTCATAACTCTCACCCCAAACAAAACTTGAGAGTGGATAAGCAATATCTAGCCAAAAATGTCTAAATACAACGGATATTATAAAAGATATAAATTATGAAATATTAATGTTCTTAAATAATATCTATTACAATCAATCTTCAGACAAACAACAGAAATTAACACGCGTCTAGTGTTTTCAAATCAAATCCTAATAATTATCGAAAATCAATTAAATAAGCACATAAGTTATAGCGAAGATCTCTACTATAAGTTCTAGTAAAATATCGAATGAAATCTTAGAAATGATTAATGTCTATAAGAAACCCAACATCAGAA
>JAUPMG010000017.1:15294093-15319213 GCA_031762675.1 Pachysandra terminalis | reverse complement strand
TTGTACAAAAAGTCAAAAAGTAATACATCCAATTAAGCTCAAGCTACTATAATGTATGATTGTTCCTATAATTTTTATCAACTATTTATTTATGTTTTCCTAATTTTATAGGATTTAAAAATATATATATATACATATATATATATATATATATATTTTTTTTTGTCCCTCATGTCGCAGGGAAAAGGGAAATTTGTGATTTTCCTTGGATTTCATGTGGACACTTCAAAAATTGTCGACATGTTGTGACATGTCGACAACATTGAAAACCCTGCTCTCAATCAACCCCTGGTCACATGCAAAGTTTCAGCCCCAAGAACATTTTCGACATGGCATAAAGGACTTACCTATAACTAACACATTTCTTTGTATTAAACTTAAGAAACATTAAAAGGTTGGACGACCAATGATATATGTGACAAAGCCTAATACACATGTACTGCTTAGGCTTATATAAGTTAATATATTATTCACGTGGCTAATCCAGAGAGTCCCTTATCAAATGGACGTCTGGATTGGCCAGATCATTCTTCCATGTTGCCAGAATGTCTTGTCTCACCAGCCAACTAAAGCTGGTGAGGCAGACCAGAATATGTTTTGTCTTTGTTTTTATGGTAGAAATTTTTAATTCTCATTTTTTATTGAATATATCATGATGTTCCATTTCATAGATGTCCCAAGTATCTTTTTTTTCCCAATAATGGATTGACAGAGAGAGTATTGAGAAGATGCTATGGAGAATATAAGTTGCTTTATTATTAGACATCTATCCTTTGATGGTTCTTAACTGCTTTTTGTTTCCACAGAAGTTAGAATTTAGAAGGGTCTTTTGCATGTTCTTCTCTCTCCATTCTTGGTACCTCTTTCATATCCTTTTTGTAGCTGAAAATTTGCAGCACATATTTTTGTGTTGTTTTGTGAATGAATTTATCGTAGATGTTTTATTTATTTTTCCTGCTATTGTATGTGTAATTTAATATTTTGTTATTTCATGCAAGGTGATCAGTAACCGTGAAGATGTATATCGTGTCATCAAGGCTTTTGCTGCGAGAGGAGAATGGATGAGCCCTGAAGCTAAACGTTATGTTCTTTGCCTGGTAAGTTTAAGTGCTTTTTTACAATGTTCATTGTAACCATTATCATAGTAGCATTTTGGTGCTACTAATTTGCTCCTTGATAAATTTTGATGACACGAGTTTACTCACTTTTTATGAAGTGTTGATACATGGAAGTTCATATTAAAATGGGATGCTGTTCCTTTGGGTTTCATTGTCCAATGGATTTAATGGGATTGATTTGCTGACTTTTAGCAGTTTGGAGTAATTGGGTCTTTTCTGTTAAAAAATTCCACAGCCTTGGATAGTTTTTGTCTCACATTGTATAGATTGATCCTATCCCTTTCCCTTAGTTTAGTAATATTTATGGTTATTTATAATCTGAAAAGGAGAAAGTCTCAACATACCTGGATCACTTCTGTTTGCATGTCTTTGTGATATCAAGCATGTTTCTCTTTAAAATGCATCATGGCTACCACATGAGGCTCCGACCACGATGTTTGAATCTTTGACATAGGTTCCTCCAAGGCTTGGGAGAACATCCTGGACCACATCTGGTAATAACAGGGTTAATGGCTACTCGAAGGCCTAGCAGTGTTTTCTCTTGCTATGTTCTAGATATCCCTGGTGTCAACGAATTTATTGCTGAGCTTGTTGATGATATTTGTGTTTTTGGTCATATTTGGTTTGCATTTTTTTTGTTATCTCTATTTATCAATGCATACAATGTACATTGTGGTACAGAAAAAAATTGTTAAAAAAATGCATAAATTGTGAAATTCACATACTGATGTTTCCACAATCAGTGACAGGTTAAGGATTTTGAGCGGAATGGATTGAACCTTACTTTAAACAAGAAAGAAGAAGTGCAGCGGTTGAGAGCTCAAATTGATGAGCAAAGTTTGCAATATATCCAAAATCTGAATGATGATAATAGTTTTCTTCTCTTCACTGAGAGACAGCTGCTTGGATTGCCGCCAGAATTTCTTAAGGTTAAACATGATCATTCTCCATTTAAGTTCTTAGCTATAAAATCTTCAATATTGTTTTGTATATTGAACTTTCTTGGTACTTTCCATGTTCTGTGTTACTGTTAAGATTTCTCAATATTGATTATGTTAATTTTTTTGCATCATGCTTGCAAACAATGACGGCATATTTTGTCGAGGCATATTTCCTCATCTGCTTAATCATTACTATCATCATTATTTACCCTTCAACTTTTCCTTCTGTCGCTCTCCCTTGATCCACTCATTCATGTTTCCCTAAGGCTGTGTTTGGAACCTTGGATTTTGAGAGAAAAGAAAAGAAAATGCTGGAGAAAGCATTTTCTCTTGTTTGGTTGAAGAAGGAAAGAGTTGGGGATAAGAATTTGGAAAGAAAATATTTTGTTTTTTTGTTTTTTGCTTTTGGGATCAAAACCTTTCTCCCCCAAAAGGTAGAGATTTTGAAAGAAAAGAAAAGAAAGGTGGAGAACACTCTTCAACACTCCAACCTAACTTACAATTTATCTTGTCTTTCTTTGGCGGCTAATCAACCTTACCTAAATATATGAGAACTCACTAGAAAGTCGTCGGAAGTCATTGTGACTTGATTTTCTTTTCTTTATATGTCTTCTCGTTACCAAACATTTGAAAAGAAACACTTATCATTTCTTTTCCATTTCTTTGTACTTTTCATTTCTTTTCTTTTAAAATCCAAAGTTCCAAACACAGCCTAAGAGTTGCTCTCTCCAAAAATTTCCGTCTCCTTTTAGAATGCTTAACCACAATCCTTGAAATTTCGTAAGGGCACTTCAGACACTTCTTAACATTATTATAGCTACTATCAAGGTGTTTTCTGTCACCCTATAAAAACATTCTTTCAAGCTGTGTTAGGCACCATATCTAAAACACAAGCGCATAAGTTTAAACCTAAGCACAAAAATAAAAGAATGTCATGATTTAAATATTTAATCTTAAGCAATAAATTAGTCATTTGCTCTAGTTGTAGCTTTTAGTTATTTGTGGTGAATTCTTTGATGCATTTCCTGAATTATTCACTTTTGTGGTTTTTGTCCTGCACCTTTTTGGTATTATGCTATCAGTGGAACTGCTAGAGTTTGATAGCATTTAGTTTGTACAACAATTACTATTTGGATTTTCTGAAAAGCTCTAAAATGTATTCCTTTGCAGAGTTTAGACAAAGCTGAAAATGGAAAATTTAAGGTCATATTAAGAACTCATCAAGTTTCTCCAATACTAGAGCTCTGTAAGGTATGATCTGAACCTTTTTTTTTTTTTGATAAGTCATGAGATTATATAAAAAAGGGGAGAAGAACACAAAGAGTACAGCTCCCGCGATTTAGCGACTAACTAAAGCGCGGAGAGCAAACATGACATAAACAAAAATACAAAACAGAAAAATACAAAGAGGAAATAAAACCACCCACGCCCCCACCAAAAACTACTCACGTAACATGTCCTGAGTAGGAGCTCCCATGAACAAGGACTCCCTAGACGCCCCCCTCCTAGCCAAAATCGCAGCCCAATGTAAAGCTCATCTAGGCACCACCTGGAACGAAACGTTCCAGCCCTCCATTGGAGACCATGCCAACCGAACCAAATAGGAAACCTCCCAAGTACATTGCGCAGATCTCTCCATCCAAGCACAGGCCGCCTCTGACACGCCCTCAATCACCAAGCTATGACAACCCTGAGCTCTCCCCTGACGCAATCCAGTAATCAAAGCCAACATTTCGATCCTCTCTCTCGAAACCGCACCAATCGGACAAGAAAAAGCCAGAAGGCAAGCCTCACTGTAGTCTCTGAAGATATCGGCCATCCCAGAAACTCCAGGTAGCTCCGGAGAGGAACTCGTATACAATAAACTGACCCATTCCACACAAGGGGGGGACCTAGAGGACCTGCGGATCCGGGGCCCGCACTGACACCACCGAGATCGATAGCCACTTTCTCACAATGTCACCCACTGAAATCCCTGCAAACCGACTCCTGATGGCCGCCCAGGAGGCCACGGAGGCCAAAATCCCCTCAATCACACTCAAAGTCAATGCATAAGTATCCTGAAATCCGCAGATTCCGCTCCTTCCAGATGTGCCAAAGGATGGCAGGAAAAACCATCTGAGCAAAATTCCATCCTCTATGACCCTATCAGATAAACCCGGAAACTTCCACTGAACAAACAATTGACAAATACCTTCCGGCATCACCCACATCCTCTCGAAACTATGAATAAAGAATCTCCAGATCTCCAAAGCCATAAGACAATGAATAAATAAATGGTCCAAAGACTCCCCATCCATCCTTGATCCTACATAGAAAGCACATATGGGGTGATAGAGCCATAAACCTTCTCCTTCTTTGAAGCATGTCCGCAGTATTGATCCGATAAAATAGGACAGTCCAAACAAATGCTTTGACTCTAGGAGGAACAGGAGAATGCCACAAAGAACGAGCCGAGAAAGAGACTGCCGGTATGATCTGAACTTATCCTTGATTTGCTGAATTAGCTTGATCTTTTAATTGCAGTAATTGGATTTTACATAGTGAGTTACGTGTAAAGTGGAGATGTTATGTATAATAGTGAATTCATATCCGGATGGTACTATGATTTGGAGCCTATGAAATCCTCTATAATGCCTGAGGAGTGAGGTTAACAGAGGCAATATCTATTGAAATAATAAAGTCATTACCAAAAGAAAGATAAAATGGGAAAAAAAAGAAAAAACAAATGGAGGCAATGACACCTAAAAAAGTGCAACTAATCACATTGTTTCGGAGTTCTAATTCTTTCTGTTCTTTTTAATAAGTAAAATTATTTGAAACAAAGCTAAAGGAAAAAGTATGGTAAAGTCTTTTCTCTATTGTTTTGCTAATGAGTTTGCTGGCACTACCAAGAGGATGTGTACAACTCTTAAGCAACTTATACAGCTTGAACTTGTTAGTAAGCCTCCAAGTCTCACTTTAGACACTTGCCATGCAAGTGGAACAGTCATTGTCGGCCTTTATGGAGCTGTAAAACCAGAATGATAAATTTAATGCCTCCAATAGAGGGCAATCCTATGCTTTGTTATAATCTCTCTTTCAAAACGGATTAGAGAACATCTTTCACATAAACCTTATATTCATCTCTAAACATACTATAAATCCCTTTAGCTATAGAACATCTTCTGATGTTCTGTATGATTCTTCATTGCAATTCTTGTAGTTACGGAGCTGACTAATGCATTCTTCATGACCTTGGAGTGTGAAATTACAACATCACACAGTCTTGGATGGTCTGGATTTGGAAATTGCTTTGCTTAGTCACCTTGCTTTCTAATGAAAATGGAAGATTACTTAAAAAGAAAATTGCTCAGTATGGCTGAAAAGATTCAGTCAACCATACCTTAAGCACATCAATCTTCTTACTTAGGAGAACCTAATTTTTGCCACAAAGAGGGAAGAACCAGTCTGAAAGGTCTATAGCATACTTACAGTAGAGGAAGATGCAATCAATGGCATCTTTGGTATCTACTCACCCAACTTACAAAATTCCATCAATTGTATCTTTTGTTTCTTCAACTGGGAAATATTTGCTGATGTTTTTCTCTTTGTAATAAAAAGGGTCCATTATCTATTTCCGAATGGAAAATTTTGTAAGTTTTTTTTTTTTTGATAGGTAATATGTATTGTAAGTTATAGTAACACAGCTAGAAATCATTAAAGATGATTTCGAGTATCTAACTTTTCCCAAGATCACGAGTTTTGAAATTAACATATACTTGCAAAATAAGGTTTGAACTGTTGCTGGGTAATTGATTTGTAAGTGGTGTAGAAGGATTGACGAGATTTACTGGAGTGTACTTGAGTGAACATGTTCATTTACTGCACTTACAGTGTCCTTACTATACATCCTCAACAAAAATCTGCTTGTTGATTAATCTCTCACTAATGACTACCTGGATTAGGTGCATATATCAAAATATGCAGTCTTTAAATTACAGACAATATTGTGTTTGACTAGTGTTTTAAAAAGCTTGTGTGGCTTAAAATTTGGAGGCTCCATTCACTTATCACAATATTGAGGCGAAAAAAGTCATTTTCCATTTTGTACATTTTTCCCACTGGTTTCTATTCGTTGTTCTTTTAACCAAGCAGCATAGTTGATATGCTTTTTTATTTTCAGTGGTAATTGCATATGTATTTTGTGCTTTACATTCTTCTATGAAGGTAGGAGCCACTAGAAGGATGGTAGCAGTGGCATATGGGCAGAGATGTAGAGAAGCCAATCTTTCTCTTTTAGATGATCTGGTAATTGTACTAGAATAACTATAGCTTTAGTAATCTTTATTTTGATTTACATGGATGGAAGTTGTTCACCTATACATTATCTGTACCGCTTGGTGCTGTATTACCAACATCAATTGGTCTAAGTGGAAATTGTGCTCAGGTTTTATAAGCTAGCAATTTATTTCATTTCCTGTATTATATCAGATAATATCTTCTGATAAAACTTATTATCATTCATGCAACCGAGCCTAAAATTGTTGTAATGAGTCTATGATGATTATGTTGATTTGGTTTCATAAGTATTGTCTCACGTGAAAGTTTTATTCACTGATTTAGCTGGATTTGTAACGATTATTTTTCCTTATTATTTTATTTTGGCATAGATTTGGTTTCAGACCTTGTTTTTTTTTTTTTTTGATCAATAACGAATTTTATTAAGAAAAAGAAGGGAATGAAAGTACAGAGAATGAACAAAGAAAAGGAACAAAAAGATACAAGGAAAAGTACAAGACTACAAGGACATGCCCAAAAAAGACTACAGGTAGGCCACAGTTTCCCAATTTCTCATCATATCTGTCCACGATACGTCTCTAAATTCTGAGAGAAAACAAACCCATGAAACCGCCAGAACTATAATGGAGTCAATGATTTTCTCCATCTTCTTGCCTATCCCTTTGAAAATTCTCTTATTTCTCTCAATCCAAATCCCCCATAGCACCGCATAAAATAGAGTTCTATACATGATCTTCCCTCGAATACCAACCCCTTGAAACTACCACTGATTAAATTGACTGATAGAGTGGAATGGTAGAATGATTCTTGTAGCCCATCCTAAAATAGTTACAATAAGAGGCTAATGATGATATTGTGTTGGTTTCATACATCTTGCCTTATAAAGATATAATTCATTGTTTGAGGAGGTTGAAATGTGCCAAGCTAAATTTCTTCGATTGAAACATGCATAGGTCCTTCTGAAACTTAAAGTTCAGCAGTCAGCACTATGTGTATAACATGAATTGGGTTGGCTTGAAGAACGATATAGACAAGGACAATAGCTTCCTTTCTGCAAAGTTTCTCATATGTAGTATTATCGCTTGTGCTTTGCTGTACTCTTTGTTCATTAGTGTCAAATGCTAAAAGTGCTTAGCTAGCATTTGGTGATGCCAATTGATGGTGTTTGGATTTATTTCAACACAACTGTAGTTGTATTTCTAGTTCATGAAAATGCCTGTAATGATTAGAGCTTTGAAATTTTATACTATATGTATAACACATTTCATTCTGAATTTCTGAGCAATGGACTTACTACTGCAAACTACTCTTATGTGCATTTATCTTAAAATTCACTGAATCATTATTCCTCTGGCCTTTAGAAAGGTTCGTATCTTTGCGTTCTTAGAGTTTTGTTTGGTTTGGGATTGTGTTGAATCACGTATTTTTGTCTAGAAGATCGTCATTCTATTTGTCTTGTCGTCTTACTTTCTGTTTGGCTGGAGCAAAGGCCATACATTGATTTGGTCCTATTATGTATATATGTTCCCCTTCAATTTTTGATTATCTTACTTTTCATGCTTTGTTTTGCATGTTGTAATATTGTACCTTTAGTTTTTGCGGTCCCTCATTCTTGTTCTTCTACATGTGTTGCATTTTCCCATTCTGTTGTAAACTATTTCCTATTGATTTGAGACACTCCTGGATATTGCTGAAGATGCAATTTGCATATTGTTTTCGGGCACTGTTAAGGCGTGACTACTCTTGGACATTTGACACATCTGACAACGCGTGTAGTCATATGAATATTACACTAAAAGAACCTGTTTGGTGCCTATAAGGGTCCTTGGGAAATACTCTGGAATACAATAAAGTGGTTGACCTTTTTGCATATAACTGTGAATGATATCAACTATTTTTTCCTGATAAGTTCTTTGGCACATTTCTGTCATGTTTATCCAACAAAGTCATGGTCTTGTGCACAAGTTTTTATCTACTCACATGCCTTTTTTGTTTGTCAAATGTAATATGAATGCAAATATAGACCTGGATTAACGTTGGTCTTCTTGTCATTTCATTCAGGTCCACTTACGCCATAAACTTGCTCGATTGCTCGGCTATTCAAACTATGCAGAATATGCTGTTGAACTTAGAATGGCAAAGACATCTGCAAAGGTTTATACAATATTCTATGTTTTCTCTAGAGTGATGTTAGTTGAAATCTTAGCTGCAGAATCTGAAATGTCGTCTATATTTTGTGTTCCGGGGTTTAAAATTCATGTTTTCACCGGATTGGAGATAGCTTGCATCACCCAATCAACCTAATCATATGATTATAACAATTGATTTTATTACATTCTTCTGCACGACTGATGAATATGGTATTTTTTAAACATAGAACTGTAGTATATCCTTTTTTATAATCTCCAATATATGTAAGTTATCGTTGTACCTATGTAGGACTGACTGATTAAATTTTAGGTTCTTAGCTTTTGCATGTGTATATACACGCATGTAGTATGCCAGTTCTTGGCTCAGCCACATGCTAAACTTTCCATTTGATTATTGATTAGTGAATTGGGTGGTTAGTATCCTGTCACGATCAATCTCCTGTTTGGATGATCAGGATGAGCTATAGGATTCAACTCTTCTTTGTGGTCATTCAAGAGCCAGCACTTCAATGGTTTCAGTTGATGACTGATAACCTTTTAAACCTTTGCTAATGCCGTTGCTTTTGGCTGGGGAGGTTGGTGGGTGTTATATTAACTATTAAAACTTTGTGTATTAACTTGGGAATTGGTCAAGCCATTTCGGACTGGTCAGGTTCCTTGTCAGATTGCCATTGCTTTTGAATCATAAACTTGGCCCAATTGCTAGGATATTTGCTTAGTCTACTCATCTAGAACTCAATTTCTAGTATTTATATTTTGAAAATACGTATGTTATTTGACTAATGACGGATAAGTATTATTTCTCATTTTTTAATTTCTTAACAATTATTATTTTTATTTTTTACTTATTCTTTTACTACTTGTATTTTCTAAGTTCGAATTAATCTAGTTGTAGTTAGAGGCTATTAATGCCTTGCATGCCTTGTTGAGTTACATAACTCCAAAGAAATCTTAATTAATAATTTTTCAAGTTGTAAGACACTGGACAAGGGATAGCGTGTCTATCAACGTGTATGAAATCTTGTTTATTATGATTCAATCGTATAATTCACACCTAATCGTCGGAAGAATACCAAATAACAAGCATATTTCAAATTGAGATTTGTATAATAAAACTGGATGAAGTTGTATAGTTTTTTTTTTTTTCTTTTTTTTTTTCAAGAATTTCATTATTATTTTTGTTACTATTTTTGTTTGTGAGAATCTTTTCCTTGCTTTTTTTGTCATTGGTAAAATGTATCTATTATATGCCTATTTGTTAAAGTCATATGCAATGAATTTAAACCCTGACTGTTAGATCAAACATCTCCACACGATAAATCAAGAAATTGAAGTACGTTAAGAGACTGATTTTCCCACTTTTTCGTCAATAAATGGATTAAATCCTCTCTTTTCTAACTCCGGATATTGTGAATTCTTTGTGATTTTTCAAAGTCTAATAACTTCAAATCAAATTTTTAATTTTGATATAAAATAGATCCTTTTGATGACACTCACTGAGTTTTTAAACATTAGCATTTAAGAAACATTATCAGAAAATTATTACAATTTAGAATTCATTAGATACTCTTGATCACTTAAATTTATAACAAATATTGTGTTAAACAATCCACTGCTATTATACTAAAAATTGTGAAAAAGCTTCCAATTATTTATTCTAAAAGTATTTAAGGCCCTTAAATTTGGTGATTCATAGTGGGTATCAGAACATTATCATACATACACAGGTAATTTGCACTATGCTGGGTGGCTTGCAACTCAATTTGATCGAACCAGAATCATATTCTGATTTTGACTAAGCTCTTTCTCTTTGAATATTCTTGTATTCCTTTCACCGCAAAGAGCCCAACAAATTGTGAATGATCACATTCCACAACTTATTGCTCCTAATGTTTCCCTTATACCATTTCACCAGTGTATCGCATATTATTTGCACTGACAAGACCAATTTCAAAGTACAGCCACATAGAGATAATTAAGAATGCTATTACTCAATAACTTTATCTTTTGAATGTCTTACTGTTATGCAGCTTTACCTCCCTTTGATCTTTGAAGTTAATTCTTGTTACCTGAATACACGTGTAACTCCTATTCTTCTAAACTTCCTGCGGTGAAGAACTTCTCAAGATATGAGAAACTTATAGTATGATCATGCTAAGCTGCTCTAGGCCTTAATTTTCTCTATTTATCAGTCGATGTTCAGTTGAATACGGGTGGATACTTTTTTATTTTTAATAGATAATAAGATGATGATAATACGTTTATATGCAAGTCCAGATATGATGTATCTTGATCTTTCCCTTAATTGGCCTCTTGATTAGATGATGGTCTTAAGTGCTTCTTGTTTTCCTTTTATGTCAGTCCCAGAATAAAGATTCTTTAGGTGAAAGGTAGTAGTATAACGTCCTTTTACCTTATAATCTCCTCTACCAAAGGAAAATTTGTTGTCATCCAAGTCCCATTCAGGAAAGTTGTATGAGGGGAAAATCTTGCCCCATTTGTAAGCTCCTAGATGAGCATTCATTCGCAACTAACAGTGAGCAGTCACATATCAAAGGGAGACCTGCATCTTTTATTGGCGTGAAGAAGCCTTTTCATGGACGGATATTTCCAGTATTGAAAGGTATTATGACACCATGTGTGGTTTAGGCCTTGGATCGATGGTGGTATGCATCACCGAGTTTTGTTCAGAACAGAACTTTATCTAATGGGAAAATTTGTCCAATGGGAAAGCTCCTTGATGTTCATCCGTTTGTAATTAACTGTCTGCAGTCATGTATCAAAGGAAGACCTGCCTTGCTTCTTGGCATGAAGGTTTTTTTTTTTTTTTGACTGGAAATTTCCTGCCTTGAAAAGGATTATGACTCCTAAGTGTGGGTTCAATCCTTGGACCAAAGATGGTATTAATAAGCTTTTCCATGAACCGGATATATCCAGTCTTGCAAGAGCTTACCACACTTCATGTTTCAAGCTTAGGAGCAGTGATCATCAATACAACTATAATGGCCTCTGGTTGAACTCCAAAGCTCATTTTGTTCAAGATGATATTCACTTGTGACTCTCCAAGGATGATGGAGACTTGAAGCGGTGTGGGTGCAAAGCTGTGTGATTTTGGAAAGCCGTCCACAAATGGTTGGAGAGTGGAAATGGTGCAGAGGCTTAGTTGAATCGGGTCATTCTGAAAGGTAAATTTTACAAACATTTTAAGCATGTATGGAAGGTGGATGCATCATGCAAGGAGCCTTCCTTCAAGCTCCCCATGGTCTTTGTTAATATGTACATCTTGCCAATGATAAACTTAGATATGTTCCTACTCAATCAAACCTTTATATAGCTATGTGGCATCTAATAATATGAATTGGGTTTTATTTCCTGTCCAATGGGCATATTTGGTAGAGTCGAGGAGCAGCTCCAGACTCCAGTAACCGATAATTTAAAGAAAAGTCAGTTGAGATGTTTTGGCATATAAAGTCGAGACTGATGGAGGTGTTTGTGAGCAGGTGCAAGATTTGTGAAGTATTATGATTTAAAATGGCTAGAGGAAGGCCGAAAAGGATTTGGATGGAATTGGTCAGAAATGATGGGAAGAATACAATCTATTTGAAGATGATTTTTTCACAGATTGTGATGGTGGAACATGATTTGTGTTTCTGACCTGAATTAGTTTGGATAAGGCATTTTGTTGATTATTGTTCCTGTCTAATGTGCTATAGAGTGCCCAATATTACTAATATTGTAGGGTAAGCTTTCTGTTTCGTCTGTGCACTAGCCCGCCTTTTGGTGAACTATGTTTTATGAATAAACAAATCTATATCTTTCTCCAAGAAAAATAATGAAAAACAACTTTTATTGGGGGATATACTTATTTCAATGAGACCCGATATGAGTAGGAGTGCAGGGTAGGCTTTCTGTTCCTTGTGTGCACTAGCCGTCCTTCTCGTGAACTATGTTTTATGGATAAACAAATCTATATTTTTCAACTAGAAAAATAACTTTTGTTTGGGGATCGGAAAGATTTGGTATGATATGCTTATTTCAATCTTGAGACTATCCGAAGTAATACGATGCTATATCCCATGTTAATTTTTGTAGTATTATTTTATTTTCTGATCCATGCTGTAATATGTTCTAATTTTGTATGGCTTGATCTTCTGGATGCTAGAACACCGTAATTAAAATCTTTCTTTCTATTGCTATCAAACCATTATCTGGTCCAGCTTGTGGTGGCATTTCATTTACCTCTGGTAACTAAAAATAATATAATATTTTATGCGATTAATTACTATTCCAGTAATTGAATATATCGTGCAATTAATTGCTACATTAGTACTATTTTTGGTTCTCCGCAAGCCTCATCGTTATTAGTATTTCTATTGATTGTGTCCCATTTGGCTAATATTTATTTACAATCACCTGGTTGTGATTTCCAGGTATTTGACTTCTTAGAGAACATCTCTGGCAATTTAACTGATTTGGCTACTAAAGAGCTTTGCATCCTTAAAGATTTAAAGGTTAGTTCTGGACTGGGTCTTTTTCTTTGTGACACCTTAGTTTAATGGTATCTTATTATTTTGAATATCTGGAGCATCAGAAAAAAGAGGAAGGCGAATCTTCATTTGGAATTGAAGATTTATTGTACTATATGAAGAGAGTAGAGGCGCAAAAGTTTGATCTAGATTTTGGAGCAATTAAGCAATACTTTCCTGTCAACTTGGTTCTCTCTGGGGTTTTTAAAATATCTCAAGACCTTTTTGGTAACTATATAATATATATTCTTGACTTCTGTTGAATTTTAGAAAACTAGTAATATATTTATCATTACTATACTGCGTGGGTATCATCTCATGAGCGTTGGTATTCCTTTTTGCATCATGCAGGCCTAAGATTTGAGGAAATTGTGGATGCTGAGGTTTGGCACAGTGATGTTTGCCTATTTTCAGTTTTAGACTCCAGTTCAAGTGAACTCATGGGTTATTTCTACCTTGATATATATTCCAGGTTTACTTCTGAATCAACTTTATAAATCTATTGCTTCCTTAGGTTAAAGAAATTACTTATATAAGATAGAATGAAGTGTTATAGTTTGTATCTTTAACCAGGGAAGGGAAATATGGTCATACATGTGTCATGGCTCTCCAAAATGGCTGCTTAGCATTCAATGGTGGACGGCAGGTAATTGTCTTATAACTTGCTGTTTGTGTTCCTGAAACCTGCTATAATTTTGGACCTTTATTGACCTTGCTGGTTGCATCTTGGGATATATGGCACCTATCTATTACTTTGTTTAAGGAAAATATTTTATCTTCTAGGTGGATGTACTTATAATTATAATTTTTATTGATGAAGCTCTTCAGAAATTTCATACATGCCCGAGGATTCCTACTATAATAGAGGTTCACCTTCCAGGAGAGTTCAATGGAGTGAAATTCAGCTCTCAAATGAATATACTTTTGTACTATATTTTCCATGTGTTGCCCTCTTGTGTCATCGTCTCTTACCTGATTTTGGCAGTGATAATTAGGATAAATTTCTTCCTGATCTAAATTTTCCTTTCCATGTTCTCATCTTTGAAATAAGGAGGGTAATTTCTGTGTGAATAAGAATCTAGATAGTTAATTTGATATTATCTCGAGGGAGTTCAACAATTGCAAATGGCAGGATCAAGCGATTGGGTGGAGACTATCCATGATGGTCAATTTATGGATCACAAAGGATACAATGTAATGTCTGTTTTTGATGTACAGGGAATGCTTTTCCCTTGTGCTGCATACTTGATCCCAATTAATACTGTATTGTGTATACGGTTACTGTTATGCATTAAAAAGAAAATATTTGAAAGGAGCTCATTGTTGACCATAAAGGAGCGATTACATGTTTGCAATTCCTGCTTTTAAGTGGGAGATTATATGTGCTTTTCTTGACCTCTCGATGGTGGACAATTTCAATATTAGTTGGTTATTTATGTCGTGCTAGTGTGTGGGTGATGAGCTTGGTTGCTGTGTCACTGTCTGTAGGGCTATAAGTATATGGTTGCATTTACTCTGGAAAAGGTGCATGAGTGCATCGGAGAGTATGTCTGGACATCTGTAGATCATGCACGTTACAAAATCCCTATTCTCTACTGTTGCGTATGTCTTTCTTTGATTTTCCACAGTTTTTCTCATAAGAAATTGGTTTAAAATGCTGACGCTTTCCCTTTACTTTCTGATACATGTTACAAAGTTTTTTCCCAATTTCCTGTTTGGATCTCTTACTTTTGATGAATTCTTCCTTCTTATAAGATATTGTTTCTTATAGTAACAATCAAGACAATGCTTCTATTTTTTTTTTATTTTTTCAATCAAGGTTCTTTTTTGATCTTCAATTGAGACTCATCAGCTGTCATACTCATCAAATGTGTTATTTCACACTGTTTCTGAATTAATCATTAATTATTTGATCCCTCATATTTCCATATCTAGATGCCCTTGGCATTGCTTATTGCACAATTCCACAAAGAAGTTGATGGGAATCCTGGGTTATTGCGGTTCACAGAAGTGGTTTCTCTTTTCCATGAGTTTGGCCATGTGGTATGTTGGTCTTTATCGTCCAGATGCTTTCGCTATAATCTTAAATCATGTCTACTTCTGTTTTTCATTGTTATTATTATTATTATCATAATCTCCAACATAATGCATTGTTCTTCATGTGTTGCACAATTGGATATACTCAAATTTATCATTTCTCTTTGTTTTTTCTTCTAATAATATCATAGGTATAGAAAACAAAAGTTCTCAAAATGATGATGTTCCATTGTTTACATATCTAAACGTTTTGATGGAGCTATTTAATTTGTGAATCTTAGTTAATCTACTCATATATTCTTTAGTCTGCTGGAACCGGAATTTGTGCATGTGAAGTGTCCCCCCTCCCCCTCTCTGGTTTTTAGTTCGGAACAAAATGTTAATAACAGATCATGTTCTGAACAGAGGGCTCCCTATCCCTAATAGATGCATAATGTGTAAAACCAGCTTGGAGTATCACTGCTGGCTTGTGTCTGTTGTTGTGTTTTCTTCTTATCCTTTTTTTTTTGAAGTAGCATGGCTTCCCTCAGAGCCCTAAGGAGGTGTTCTTGTCCTCTGGTAGTTGTTGAAGGTGGGAAGGGGATCTACTTTGTGGAATGTGGTCCGATTTGCTGTGTGTTGGGGGATTTGGAATGGGGTGCAAGAGGAGGATCTTTGACAATTTGGAACACTCTTCGCCAAGGATCTGTTGATTGTGTATTTTCACTACAAGAATTTTCAGGAGCTATGATTCCTCTTTCTTTTTTTTTTTTCCGGGTTGGGTGTCTTTTTCGGTGAAGGCAACTATAGTATCGTCGAGCTATTCTTTGGTCTTTGTACAACTGGTCATGATGTTTATTTTTGTTCTTTTTATTCATATGTAAATCCTCTTTAAAGATATGTATATCATTTAATCACTTTATTTCAGAAGTCTTCCCTTTCTTTGTTATGTTATTCGCCGCTAATGCTGGTTGTGGTTGGTATATCCACCATGCTTATTTAGAAGGCACTGGGGTTTTCCAAATGCAACTAGCAGTATCCGACTTCTTACGGAATTGGAAAGGAAAATTAGCACATAGCTGCAAGGGAGGGAATTAACCTCCCAATCAAAGGGATGGTGTCTAATCCACAGAATCACTCTCTTTTGTCATGTAGTCACTAAAGGTTCTCGATCATAAACCACTTAAAGAGATTAGAATTAAGAAACTACAAGGGAGATTTTCCATACCATACTCCTCCCTGAACTCAGCTCTTTTACTGAATTCAGCTTCAAATTGATGGTTTTTAGTGTACTCTTTGTAGATGTTGGTTATATTCTTTCATAAGGCGATGTAAGAACCAACTGATCAAAAAAGAAGAAGAAAGAACTACATTGTATTTTTTTTTATCTGTAAGAATGAACAACTACATTGTTATCTTGATCTTTATTTCTATTTCCATATTTGGAGAAAATTATTTGTCCTACCAACTAGTTTTATCCTTGCCAAATCTTCATAACCACATTTCAAATATGGCTTTGTTAAAAGGAATGGAGAGTCGTAGGTCCAAAGCTCCATATTGCTTCGAGACTTCAGAGTTGAAACATTATTCCACCTTACAAGATGGTGCTTGAATTCCTCTTCTATCTTGCTCCTAAGAAAGTATTTTTGGAGCTTTTCCAACCTCTTAAGCAAGAAATACCGACATTAGGAATAGAGAGAGAGAAATAAGTGGGTAGATTTAATATTGTGCTCTTCATCCAAGTGAGATTGGAAGCTCTAAATAAGTAGAAGCTCTTCCAAATCGCTTCTTTCTTTTTCTTCTTTCCAAATTATGTTTTTCAGCGGGACTCGTGCTATGGGTTTGAAGAGGAAGCGATGGCTCTGTTCATAGCCGTTGCGAGGCAGCATGGTTATAATGTAGAAATGAGAAAGGTGTCAAGAGTTTATGCAAGTAATAAATTTATTTAATTATATAATTGATTTATCATGTCGTTAAAATAAGTTAATATGAATTATATGATTATATCAGCATTAAGCGATAAATGAATTTCATTTATGTATAATTGTTAGTTTACTTGTTTATTGTATATTTATACTTATAAATCATATAGTAGTATTTTCAATAAAAAGTTTGAGTGATAACTTGCAAATTTACATAATTTTAGAAGCGGTGAGTTAATGTCGGTAGTAATCATTATAATTCTAAATTAACATGTAAGTATAGAGATATTAATTGTAAAAAGTGATTAGTTATCTGTGAATTTTAATTGTATAACGCCATTAACATAATTTGTATTGAATAATTCTAAGCAACATAAGTATATCACCATTAATATAATTTTTGTATTGTATAATTCTCAGCAACATAAAATAGAAATCATATAAGTACATTAGTATTAACATGGTAATGAATATAAATAGTAAGTTAATATAAATAAAGTAATAATATTTTACTAAACATATAAGATGTAATTAAAAAAAATACCAAAGCCCTGTTAGAGCTAGGCCTAGCTCGCATAGGCAAGTACCTCCCTGGCTTTGTAAAAAAGGACAAGTCGCCTACGTGAGCGCCTTTAACAATGCTTCTACAAATTATATACATACACAAAAATGAGTTTCTGTATTTGCTAGTTGTATTTATGCGGACATCTGTTTGATCAACAGTGAACTGTACTAATAGAAGGGGAAAAAAGAAAGAAGAGAAGACAGTGGGCTATACTGTTGTTCAAACTAATATTACTATATTTAAAATCTGTTGTTGACAAGTGAGACGATCTCATTTTAGGTTTGTTTGAAGTAAATATATCTCTAGTGTCTAATGCTTTTTCGATTTTGGAAGCAAATAAGGTGATACTTTCACAATAATGGTTTCTCAGGTCCATCATATTTGCAATCGTGCATCATTTGCTCGATTCTCTGGGCTTCGTGTTGATCCAGACTTTGTTGAGATTCCTGGTCAGGTGCTAGAAAATTGGTAAGCGATCCATTATTTCTTACTTTTTACTTGATAAGAACGCTTTATCATTACACAGTACTTATGGAGAATTTGTCTTCTAGGTGTTATGAAAGCAACTCTCTGAAATTGATGTCTGGTTTCCATCAGGTAACATATACTTGTTATTTTTTCTTCAAAATTTCTGATTAATATTGACCCATTGTTCTCAATCATAACCATTTTTTTTTTAAGAATCTTATTCCTTTTTAAATAACACATTGATTTCTTTTATTTTCTTTTTTTAATCCTAATATGACCTCTAACAGAAGTTAAATGCATGCCTGAAAGAATCTATTTGGTGTGGGACGCACATCCGTTGTGTCTGTGCCATAAACAGAGAACTATTAATTAAAGCCAGTGAACAGTAAATGAAACAATTATGATTCTTTTCTCTAAATTTATATAATTGATGCTGGATTTTGTTTTACAATGCACTTGCTAACGTACTTATCAAAATATGTGGGTGTGCATCTCTCTCTCTCTCTCTCTCTCTCTCTCTCTCTCTCTGTCTCTCTCTATATATATATATATATATATATATATATATATATATATTTATACATATTCTTTGTATATATGATATATCGATTTAGGACTTTTAGGGCTATACAAACCATGGTTTCAAGGATGCGGAGTGTGTACCGATCTGGTCTGTATTAGCCATTCCGTGCGGTACCGGGATCGGCTGGAACCGGTCCGATCCCAAGCCACGATACAATTATTGTATCAAGTGGCTTTGGATAGCTCCAACCAATATCGGTATAGACCGGCGGATACGGTCGGTCCAGGATCGAAGGTCCTGACAGGTACGGCTGATCCAATTTTTTTTTAAGGGCGATCCAACTTTTGGATCGAATTTGAATCGGCCGGTACCAACCGGTATTGCCGATCCGGATCAGGATCAGTACGATCCAAGATCCCGAGACTTAAAGCCTTGGTACAAACTTTAGCCCAAACACATTCCAAACTCAAATATGTATTGGATATTATAATTATATTTAATTAATTAAAATATTAAAATATAATAATTCTCATTTTTTAAATATTATATTAATGTTATTAAATTATTGATGTCTTGTTTAAGTATTATATAATAATAATAATAATAATAATAATAATTAATTGAATAAATATTTAAAAAACTAAACATGTAAAGGCACATGATTTTTATAAGCTATAAAATCTTAAACGCACGTTAAGAACTTAAGAACATGTTTTGTAATATCTAAATATTAAATAAAACTTTTAAATTGATGAGACCCGTAGATCTTTGCTTCCAGATATTGTAGAGGCATTGGTCACTACACAAAATTGGGTGGAATCTCATAAAGGTAAGTAAAATAATAAGTTTAATTGGTTAGCTTTTGTTTTAATATCTATGTGCTCTTACTTATATTTTCTTGTTACATGTGTAGATCTTAATGAATCTACCTATCAGGAGTGCACAACTAAGCATTTTGAATTGTGATGTGGAGTTTGATCTCATGTAGGTAAGAAAGAAATTATTTGATTAAGATATGCTTCACTTAGCCACTGCAAAGTTCTTTGTTTTATTATATATATTCTTGTAAGTTATAAATATCCCTTGAAGGAATGAAGAATCTTTGGGTAGAAATTGTCCTTATTATGTATTTGATCTTCAATTTGTCTCTTTGCATGGGTAAAACCGTAAAATCATCTTATTTACTTCTGTTTCTGTAATAGATTTAAAAATCATAGAATTTTATAACTTATTTGTCAATTCTGTTTCAGTTTTGAACCCTTGCATTCCCTTCTCAATTATGTATGTTTTGATATTAAGTTCCATATTGTCCACTGTACGACCAGAAAAAAGTGTCCAACAAGCTTTTTAAATATAATCTAATTAGCTTTCAACATTCTACTTACATAACTAAACTGAAACCAACTTCTGTTGCCTATATGGATTCCTCAAGTAGCTTCTACTTGTTCTGTTCCACAAAATCGTTAGAAAAGAATTAATAATGCTAAGTTAGACATTAGATGAATATGCAAAAATCCCTACATCTTGCATAAAACTAATAAAATATGAAGAACATGTATTATATCTGACACTGATAGATAAGTAAAACTATATATATAAATATATAAACTATTTTGTAAAATCTGATGAACTTCTACTTATCAAAAAGAAAAGCTGAATTTTGATGAGCTCTTTGTATTGAAACAACAAATCCCTTGAATGCAACAAAGAATACAAACTTTTTAACCAAAAAAAAAAACACTAACTTGGCAAAGTATAATATTCCATATAGTACATGTTTTCAAAGTGTGCTTCTTTACCAAAATGAAAATAAAATTACAGGTTTGTGAAGATCATACCCTTCTTGCTTTCTTGGTAATCACATTTCACATACTACATTAAGAGCTATGCCCATGGAGAGAGAATATATTTCTCTGCACTACATCCTTGCAACAACAGTTAGGTCTTCACTGCCACTCTAGTCATTTACTCATTTCTCACTCATTTCAGAGAAGAGAGTTTTCTGCCTGATTCTGCAGATTTCTTCAAAGTAATGTTTTATTTGAACTTGTTTAGAAAGAACAATATGCATGTGCACTTAGATTTTTGCTACACATCAGTTCATATAATAGTTGTTAAATGTGCTCATTTTCTTTTGAGTTAAGCTTTTATTTGGATTTTTCTTATAACTATAATCTAAAATTTGCATATTTGGCCTTTGTGTTGTTTCAAATGAACTGTTTCTGAAAAAAAATATAGTAGAACTTCCAAGCAAACTAAATTTTTATTTATTTATTGATCAGTACTTCCAAGCAAACTAAATTGTTTTTACTAACGTAGAAAAAATGACAGAGACCTATGAGGATATGAGTTAGCGGAGCTGCCGAAGAATGTCTGAATAATGACTTTTTTTTGGCTTTTATCCAATTCTGCAAGGATACTTAATGCTTCATCCACTAGGGGAAAAGCTAAAGGTACAAAGAAGAGGGGTATCCACACTGAGGGACTCATCTTTGAACTTTTTTTTTTTGGTTGGTCATCTTTGAACTTCTTCAAATTGGGATGAATGATGATTGACTCAGCTTAAAGAAGAGGTGTAGATATGTCTATAATTTTATTATACTTTTGATTATTTCTATCCCTTCATTGGATGTGAAAGAATGTATTTGCTCCAAATTATTTGCTTTTTCTAGTTTCATTTGAATATTCTTATCGGTTAGAAAATAGAAGTATGTTCTAAAATGAGATTAATGCTTATCGGATCTGATCGGATAGGATTCAGATATTCGAATCCTCAATCGAATTCGAATCAGCTATTTTATGATCCGTCGGATTTCGGATCGGATTTGGATATTCGGATTTCACTATCGGATTGAATTCAGATATGTTGCGCTTCGATCTGAAACCGACCCGTTGACAGGCCTAATTTCAGTGCGCTGAGAGGGTCTCGGCAACATTTCCAGAACACTTGAAAATATCACTAAGTTTTTGGCCGGGTTCTTCGGTGAGCCGAGGGAGGTCGCCGAAGCTCGGGATCAGGCAAATCTGGGGTGTTTCTGGGTGAAATTTCACCCAGAGCTTGTGAATATCCTAAGGGAGCTTCGAATATGGTTTTATAGGCCAATGGTTTCTCCCCAAATCCAAACCTTAGAAATCTAGATTCCAACGAATCGGTTCGTGTGGGTCGTCTACAGGGGATGGGTTCTCAATAACATGGGATTTGAACCCTAAACCATGAAATTCATCTACCAAATCCATGGGGGAAGGAAGAACACAATCAAACATGATCTTCTCCCATGATCATAACATCAGAATATGAATAAATACACAAGACATCAAAAGAATACTCAACTTGGGCGTGCCGGGTCGCGTCCGAGACTGTTGCTCCTTGCATCTGAGGATATGAGGTCTCCCCCCTTCTTCTCCAAGAGCTCCACACAAGAATGAGATGAGAAATGTGTTTTTGAAACCTAAGTGTTCTATTTATAGGTCAAGGGCAAGGTTGTAAATTAAAATAGCCACAGGGGAAAAACTGGGTTTCTAGCTCTATTATTTCCAACTAACCACCTAATTAATTTCTGATTGTGCAATTACGTTTAGGGTCTTAAATGAATCTTCTAAGCTGTCTAAGCCAATTATTATCTTACTATTTGATTTTATTTCTTATTTAACTGCTAAGTTCAGTTCTCTGACCTGTACTGCTTCTTAAGTCTATCAGGCTAACCTGATTAGTTTTAGATGACTTAAGTATTTCTAATATATTTTATATGATTAAGGATTTATGAGTACCAATCCTATTTCATTAATGAAATTAAATTATTAATTTACCAAATTACTATTTTACCCTAAGGTCTCAAGTTATAGTTTTTAGGAATTATTCAGGCTGTTACATAAAACTTATATGATTAGTAAAAACCCTAACACTGACCAAGTACCTCCATAAATAAGGGACAATGTAGTTGCAAATGTGTTGGGCCTAGAATTTATAAAAAGGTGTGGTAGCATAATTATTATGAAAGGATAAAAGTCACAATATGATCTATTTATAATAATTCGTTTCCAAAAGAAAAATTTAAGTAAAGAAATAATTATGAAGAACAAATGATAGATGACTTGAAAGAGACCTAGGCTAATACGTTAGAAGTGAAAGAAAGTAGAATTGTGGAATTTAAATCACTAATAAAATTTTAGTATTGTGGTAATCTATGAAACAATTTGAAAGTTTTGATTGGTGTGATTTGAAGTGTGGTGTGTGACAGAAGTCACTGTATGGTGTGAAATGTTTATTTTTGAGTGTTAATGTGAGTATAAAGTCTTTGACTTGTTTTGTGTTAAAGGTTGTGAGTTGAGTGATGAGGAAGAATTACTACGGAGAAATTATCATCGAGAGACTTGTAGGACTCAAACATGTGAGACCTTATAGAGTAGTTGACATTACTAGTTGAGGAGGACTGTCTATTGGTAAGGGAAATTGTGGAGTTCAAATTCGGGCGGGTGTCATGTGGGTGGGTATAATGTGGGCGGGTCCAAGAGAGGCTGGCAAGCTACTGATACTGGTAGGCTACGAATACTGGCAGGCTGGAGTGATAAGCAAGGATTGAACCTCTATGGTTTGAGTGTTGGCATAAATGAATTGTTATGTGTAGTAGTTGGATGAAACCATCAGATGTGGTTCACAATTTCATACAGTAATTGACTGATTGTTTGACCATATGTGATTCATATTCAATGGAGTTGCCAGGCTTACCTCTCCCATTTGATTTCAGAATGAACGGAGGGAGAAGATCGGGTATAGCAGGTACTAGTTCGTCAGAAGGTGCTGAGGAGCGGGATCCTCACTTTGCGGGAGTCTACCGAGCGTTGGAAGACATGGAAAATATGATGAGACAAAATCAGTATCCCAATGTAGGGCAGCCGCAAGAGAATCCAGCAAGAAAACTTTTGGAGAGATTCAAAAGGTTAGGACCTTTAGTGTTTAAGGGTACGACGGAGCCCATAGATGCTTAGGAGTGGTTGGACCAACTCGAGCACATCTTTGAAGCTTTAGAGTGTGAGGAGTTAGAGAGGGTGAGGCTAGCCATCTTCATGCTAGAAAGAGAAGCTGGGAGGTGGTGGAAGACCTCGATAAAAGTACTAGGAGAAGAAGAGATATACTGGGAGAGGTTTAGAACGATGTTCTTGAAGAAATATTTCCCGAGGAGTGCAAGGAAAGATAAGGAGCTCAATTTCATGAAGCTTTAGCAAGGAAACATGTCGGTCGCAGAGTACGAAGCCAAATTCATCGAGTTGTCACAGTTCGTGCCCTATGATGTGGACACAGAAGAAAAGATGGCATTCTTGTTTGACGTAGTCAAACATCTTTTGAAGGCCAAAGGGTTGAGGGGGTACATCAAGTCTAAGCTAGCAGTGAGGGAGGTCACAAGATATAACGACGTAGTCAACATCTTTTGAAGGCCAAAGATCAAAAGAAGCTAGAAAGGAAAAGGCAACATGCGAGCCGATATCAGTACAAGGAATGCAAAGAGCAATCCAAGAAGCAGTGAATTGATGAGGGTATATCACCAGAGTATCATCACCTGTTCCAATCAACTTAGTCTGCTCAACCTACAATCAAGACTTGCTTCAACTGTGGAACACCAAGTCACCTCCGAGTGAATTGCCGTCTACCACAGAGAATCGAAGGACCAAGGCATTAGAATTTCCAGCCTAGACTTCCGACTGCACCACAATAGTTTGCATTGAAACCTGCAGTTCCTCAACATTAACTGCCTCCATAATCGCAACAACATCGAGCATACCAACCGTCAGATTATCTATATGCCATCCACCAGCCCGCAGACTTTGTAGAAGATGATATCTGAAGAGGATATCAACGTCATTGCAAGGACCAGGTACGTAACTTTCGAGGAAAAAATTCTTTTAAGGGGGTAGATTGTAACCTGAAAATTTTAATAAGTAGCTTAGGACCAATTTGTAATTTCTAGAAAATTTGGGTTCAAATTGTAATGCTTTTCGGGCCATGAGAGAATTCACTAGGGAATTTTTCTACTGAGTAAAACACATGAAACAATCTACATGTGCACACACTATATCACACTCACTAAAAATCTGAATCTAGGGTTGAGATTCTTTCTCACCAAAGGCAAACCTAATCTAGGGTTGTGATTGAGAGGGGGTAAGCAAATAAGGGATAACCTAACCCTAATTTCTCTTTTGTGCTTGTTGAGAAGAGAAGAGAAGGAGATCAAGGAAGAGAACAAGAAGAGGGAGAAGAAGCCTATCATGGGGAGAGACTTTGAAGAAGTGAACCTCAAGAACGTGCTTTCTTTGTGCATGATTAGGGTTTATCTATTTAGAAATCATGTGATTTAATCTTCTTAAATTCATGTGTGAAATTTATGACCTAAGTTAGGGTTTGTAAGCATAATTCATGTTTATTCATGCTTTTGTTGTTAAATCTAGGTTTTGTGAGGTTTATTAGTTCAAATACATGATGGAATGTGTATGAATGTGTTTAATGTAGCTTAGAATGTTTAATTTGTGTTTATAGAACTTTGTGGAGTTTGGGTTTGGACAGGAGTCACATTTGGTGGAGTTCTGAGAACCTAGAAATCGTGGGTTACCATGCGTC
>JAUPMG010000017.1:15281798-15293993 GCA_031762675.1 Pachysandra terminalis | reverse complement strand
TGATTTATAGGATATTACAAAGCCCATCACAGATGAAATGTGTAAAGCACTAAAAGGAAGGCGGGATTTCTTTGTGGCACTTAAACTGAAGCAAGAAATCCTTCTCTGTAAGTTGTCTTTTGTCCTATCATTTTTAAGACTTGCAAGTCTACATTTTCTGTCTGTTGAATTAATCAAGGACTTCATGGCTAATAGTCTCTTTTCAAGTTTCAACTGTTATCTTCCATTTTTCTTCATCTATAATCAATCTTTGCTCAAAATATTTTACATTTGTTATCTAATGAGTACTTTCATTTGTATGGGAGCCTAGGCCAAGCAGTTGCTGGATTAATTTTACTTTTTTTATCAGTAACGTTAATACTATTAAGAAAATAATAAGACAAGAAAGATCTGGAATTAAGTATAAAGAAGAAAGAGGAAAAAGAGCAACGGAAAGAGAGAGGGGTGGGGGAGTGAAACTAAACCAAATCAACATGCTAGAAAATAGACCGGACTAAGAATGGCCAATACTTTTTATAATGGAGGCTCACTCTAATTGTCACCTGTTGCAATATAGGCCTTGAGGTCATTTGCGGATCTTTGCTCCCAAGAAAGCAAAATGTTCCAACTGGATGCAGATCTTTGGAGTAGAGAAATTTTCAGGGATCTCATGGAAGGGGCAGCCTTTTGAAGTAAGCCAGATACTTTGAACTGGCTACAATGAGAAGGTTTTGATAGAGAGTTACCATCTGTGGATTATTAGGAATTTTCCATATGATGGCTGACTGTACCGATCTCAGAAAGCTGCATCTGGCCTTGTTAATATTGTGGAGGTAGTCCAACACTGTTGGTCATGTTGTAGATCTTGCAAAGAATGTTCCTATTTGTATAGATGCAGTTTAAGAAGTGCCAACTTCATGGTGAACAATGAGAGTTTCTTTTCTTCTATGTGCATTGTAAATGCTTTCCCTAATCCTGTCATGCTTTTGTAAAATTCTTTATTGCTGATTAAATGCTCAATTTTGTGCTACATATATACATCTTAATACACTGTACGATTGTGAAATTTCTATTGCTGTATTATCTCATATTTATGGTTGAAGAAAGTATTCCTGAAAATCATATTTTGGTCTATGTTACGTGGACATGCCCATCAGCCTGCCAAATCCCATGTCCATACTTGTGGACACGGATTCGGACACTGACGTGGTATGGACACGCCCATGCTGTGTCCATGGAAGGAGGAGGAGGAGGTGAGGGAGAGGGAGAAGGAGAAGGAGGAGGAGAAGGGAAGAAGAAGAAGAAGAAGAAGAAGAAGAAGAAGAAGAAAATTAAAAAAGTAGATAAAAATTTAAATATATAGCTGTGTGAAGAAGAAGATTTGAGGGTTTAATAAAATTTAAATATATAGTCGTGAATCCTATTTTTTATTGTTTGCCGAATCCGACACCTTGTACCTGTACTTGTATGATTTTAAATTTATTTTGTGCTTATTGAAGTTCTTAAATCATTCGGAAGATCTGTAGAAGTTCTTGCTGTGGAGAACAAATTAGAAATTATTGGCAACCTCAAAGAACTCATTTACCATGGCTTGTTAACCATTGTTATGGATATCTCTCTTTCAAAATGAGTAACATGTTTCCTGAGTTGTTTCTTACTCTTTTCTTATCATTCAGACAACTTTCACGGGGAAAGAAATTGCTGTTCTTGTTTAAGTGCTTTCAGCTATGATATGAATGCTTATGTTAGCTACCGGCTATGGCTTGTCAGAACAGGCAATCACACAGAGATGTTAAAAGTATCTAGGCATCAGCTATGTGTATGTTATAAGTTATTATTTTATTGTAGGCAGATGCATTCTTTTATGGCTATATTTACTATTTTGCTTTGACAAAATTAACCTTTATGGAAGTGCCTCTCATGGGTTGTGAATTTGTGATGGAAATACATAACAATGGAATGTTGAATTGTGTGATATCTCATGTGGCTTTTGTGTGACATATGTCATAAGAACAAAGTTATGTGTTTCTCCCCATGTCTCACTCTGAATTAAGTTGTGGGAATTACAGGTCTTTTCGATCAGATTATACATTCCAGTGAAAAATTTGTGATGGAAAGACATGACAATGGAATGTTGAATTGTGTGATATCTCATGTGGCTTTTGTGTGACATATGTCGTAAGAACAAAGTTATGTGTTTCTCCCCATGTCTCACTCTGAATTAAGTGGTGGGAATTACAGGTCTTTTCGATCAGATTATATATTCCAGTGAAAACATTGACACACTGGAGCTATTCAAGCATCTCCATATGAAGGTAAGTCCATAGTAAAATAGCTCATCTCCAGAAGGTTAATTTATGATTAGTGTCTTGCATTTAACAGCTTATGTGCTTTAGGTTATGTTAGGGTTGCCAATGTTAGAAGGAACTAATCCAGCCTCATGTTTCCCAAGTTTTGTTATTGGTTATGAAGCTGCTTGCTACAGTCGCATCTGGAGTGAGGTTTGTATGTGCTACCTTTTGTGTATTTAAATTTATAGTTTCTTGTTCAATTTTGTATGGTTAAAGGTATCATTGATCCTTCATGTTGTCTCTCTAGGTCTTCGCCACTGATATATTTGCCTCAAAGTTTCAAGATGGTCTTTTAAACCAGTATGTTGGCCTTCAGTTCAGAAATAAGGTAAACAAGTTATTAACTTTGTAATTATCCTAACAAGGACAAATTACCATCTCCACAAGCTCATACGTGGACCTTTAATTATTTTCAATTTTGAATGTCCGAAGGATGATGGTTTGGGGGGTAATATGCTGCAGTCACGATTTAAACAAGTGATGTTATAGGGGCATTTGGTTGTACTTGATTCTATGAAGTATAGTGTGTGGGTGAACTATGATTTTGTAGCTGCCTTGCATAGTTGTTCTCATTACCCTTTTCACTGGTGTCCTAGAACAATGAGGCTCTTTACCCTAAGAAGAAAGAACTGCTTAAATTATTGCACTATCTTTTGTTTGGTACCTGATTACCTATGTTGCATAGGTACGGGTACGTGTGTCGGAGTCTGACACGGGTATGAGGTGTCGGATTCGGCAAACCATAAAAAATAGGATTCGAGGACATGGCTATATATTTAAATTTTTATTTATTTTTTTTAAATTTTATTTTCTTCTGTATCAGTGTCCGAATCAGTGTCCACACATATGGACACAGGATTTGGCAGGCTGATGGGCATGTCCATGTAACATAACTGATAACTGTATATATTTCATCATGGACCATATTGTCTGATGTATCTGAATCTTGTGTTTGTTTTAGTTTCATTAATCCTTAACAAGTCAAAGAAGGTTCTTTTCTCCACCAGTAAAAAATATATTTTCTTCATTTTTTTTTTGTATTTGTTTATATCCACTTTTCTTGGATCATTTTCTGCCTTCAAGCTCTCATAAAGTGACTATATTGAATGAAGTTGGTAGTTTGTAAAGCACTCCATCTTCAAGTGTTAAAGATGAGAAGTATAATTGCCTTTCGGCAGGTATTAGCACCAGGAGGAGCAAAGGACCCCTTTGAGATTCTATCGGACTTTTTGGGAAGAGAGCCATCAATTCAGGCATATATTAGGAGCAAAAAAAGAAATATCTTGTGATGCAGAAATGAGTTTGGTATGACCAACACCCAACTCAATTACTTCGAGCGAATTTTTGTAACATCTATATGCATTTACTGTAGTTATCTATTTTGATCATTTATTCTTGTTTCATTTCCTTATATAAAAGATAAGCCTAGATGCAGAAAAAGATGGCAGCAGCTTTTCTCGTCCTTGTAAAGGTTTTTTTTACGTTGCAGCATCGAATGCTTGTGTAAAATGTATTTAAACAAACAAAAGGTTTGCGACTAGTTGGGATAAGGCCTATGATGATGATGATGATCTTCCTCTTAATTCATATTCTGGGGACAATTGATTATAACCTTTTATTTAGCATATTGATGTTTAACTTGGTTATAACCATCTGACCCGGAGATCAGACAGGTGAGAATGGTAAGCAGCAGGTAAAGAGATCTGATTGCACGAACAGTCTGTATCTATTGTTTCATGAGCCGCATCCCCTCGAACTCTTTGAAGCTCACAGAGTTTAGTTTCCCAGTTTGGAGGAACTCTTGAGGCCATGACCCATCCAAGAAATCTTATATTGAATTCAAAGTCAAGCTTTCCCAAGCCAGATGAAGTGGGGGTATTTGGCAAGTACAACCACTTATTCCTTTTGATCTTTTATTTTGGTGTGCAGGACATTGGGTTGACCAATCCAATATTCCTTGGATTTGGTGGTTTATAATTTCCATATTAATGTAAGTTCAGCCAATTATTTCACTCATTTCATCTCTTGGATAAAAGGAACGGTTGAGATTGCCTTATCAGCATTATATTGGTTATGGTCCTAGTAAGGAGGTGGTGGACCTTGATGGGTGATGATGCTGGCCCATTCAACCAACTTCCATGGTGTTTGCTCCGCACAACACTTTCTTTTACTGTTTCAGCTTAAGATAAGATGTTAAGTATGCCTTGGCCTCATAAATCTGTGGTAGGTTTTAGAAATTGGTAATGACCAAAGGGAAAAGCTTTCATAAATTTTGGTGTTGATCTTGAGCTGACCCCGGCCAGCCCGGTCGGGCATGCATCCTCCAGAGTGGGTTGTCTACAAGTCACAACCATCCTTGCAGCGCCATTTAGGGGAAGAAGCCACATGGGGGTACCACTATCCATGTGGCATCCTCTGATTGGTGGCCCAGTAACACTTTCATGGATAAACCCTTGATTGGCGTAGCTTCCTATAATTAAAAGGAGCTTTCGCTAAAAATTGTGTTTGGTGAGAAAAATTATGTAAAGGGATACTTCTCTACATAAGTTTAGGTTAGATGAATATATTGGTCTTTTTACAGAATTTATAATAAAAATAAAAGGATAATTTTATCAACAAGATAGTAAGTGAGCATTTGTTAAGAGTTTCTTCCTTACCCTATCGTCCAAGAACCTATAACATGATCAAAGACTTATCCCTTTTTGTTGTTTCTGCTTTGTAGCTACATGAAAGGTTGGGTGATGAAAAGGCCATATATTATCTGCTATTCAACGAGAATACACAACTAATATCTCACATAATCATATTTTTTAGGTTCCAAGTAGTTGAAAGGGACAGCCTTGGAACTCCACCAAACTAAAGAAGATGATTTGTGGGCTATTTTGTATAATTTGCTAACCAATCCGAAGTAAACTTTTCATTAAATCAAGATCATTGTTTCAAGAAATACAAAAAAAAGAAAGAGAAAAAGAAAAGATCATGGTTTCAAGGATCCGACGGATCCAGTCCGTACTGGCTGGTCTAGTGACTAGTAAGTACAACCAGTCCAATGTTTTTTTTTTTTTTTAAATTTATAAATGGTACGGTCCAGATCGGTATCTGGTACCGACTGGTCCGACGGGTACTGCTGATTCGACGACAGATCCGATCGGTCTAAATTTTTTTTTATATTAAAAACTGGATTTGGATCGGATTGTACTGTGTGTCCGGATTGGGATTGGTCGGTACCAGTCCAGGTCCGGATTGGTGGCAACGGCCGGGAGAGGTCCATTCCCCGATGCCGAGACTTTAAACCTTGGTGAAGATTAGAAGAGGAAACATAAAAGTATAAGTGTATTCTACTAACATAGAATCATTGATACTTTAACAATTATCCTTAATCCTATTATTACTACTTGAGATTACCCTAATCCTTAATTCTCTTCCATCAATTTTAGAGAGAGAGAGAGAGAGAGAGAGAGGAAATAGATTAGGAAAAGAGAACATGGGAAAAGCTAAAAAAGTGAAAGATCAGTTACGGAAACTGGAAGAGGGATAAGTGCTTTCTTTTCTGAGTAATTTCCTTTTTACCCTTTTCTTTTTCTTGTTTCACAGAGATTTTATGTAGATATTGAGGGTTGGTTTGGTCAGTTCGCTCTCCCTCTCCTTCTCTTCCACTCTCTTGAAGAGCAGAAGAAGGAGAAAAAAACAAAGTAATGTTCATGAAAGAAATTCAGAAAGAAAGAGGAAAAGAAAGGAATTTCTAGAAAGCAGGAAAAAAAAAGCGAGAAGAAGAAGAAGAAAGAGACTGGTGCCTGCGTGGCTCTTTCATTCAGTTTCTGGGTTTTCTGGATTTCTACTATGGCTGCTTGATACTCAGAAGTCAGAATTTCTCTTTATCGGGAAAAGCTAATCTCTGTAAGTATAAGCGATACTCTCTTCTCTTCTAATTTTCTTCTCTCTCTCTCTCCCTCTCTCTCTCTCTCTCTCTCTCTCTCTCTCTCTCTCTGTAATTTTTTGTTTTAACTTTTTTTCCCCGATTTCATGTGTTACTTTTGATGAAGACTGCTATCGTGATCTTTTAGATCATTCCCGGATCTTGTCGTCCTCTGATCCAGCTTGACTATCTCTTAAATTTATTTTTTCTTCTTTTGGATAAAATGGAGAAGATCAGAGAAAAGTTAAGCTTATGGGTTTTGGATTTAGTATGGAAAGTTGTTGGAGATCTTTGCTGTCAATCGGTTTTTTTTTTTAAGCTTTTGTGGTTCTTAATTTAATTTGATAGAGATGATATTGTCTGGACTTTGGATGCAGAAAAGGAAAAAAAAATCATGTTTTGACAAGCAGAGAAACAGCGACAGGTTTTGATTTGGGTTTGTTGACTGAGACTAAGGGGTTTTGTCTGATCTCAAGTTCAAGAGTAATGGGTTCTATATCTCAGAATTTTCTTCATAAAGTGGGTTTGATTTTCATCTCTAGATGAGAAAGGGATTTCCCTCCTTGATTATGAAATCCTGAAAAATCAGGGGAACAGAAGTTTCTGGGGTGAATTGAAAAACCTCCTTATAGCACTGGAACAAGTTTCTTTTCTGATTGAATTGGTAGGGTTTATATCATTTTGATGTGTGGTTTGCTTTAAAGGATCTCTGGAGTATATCTTGACATCAGATTTTGAGTTCAAAGTAGCAGTAGTTGTTCTTTATATTACTTATGATCAAACAGATACTTGGTAGGCTCCCTCGGAAGCCATCCAAGTCGGCTGAAAATCGGGAATCCGGTGGAAACTCTGCACCCATTTCAAATCCTCCAACCAGTTCTAGAAGTAATGATGTAGCAGTGAGTAACCGTTTTGGAAACTCGAACAGTTCATCTGTTATGGGCTCTAATTCTGCCTCAAATGCAGGATTAAATTATGGAAGTAAGCTTCCACAAGTCTTGAATTCGAATCTGAATGGGAACTCATTGACTTCTACTTACGAGGCATTGCCTGCATTTAGAGATGTTCCAAACTCTGAGAAGCCGAACTTATTTATCAAAAAGCTGAACTTGTGTTGTGTTGTGTTCGACTTCACTGACCCAACAAAGAATCTGAAAGAAAAGGACATCAAGCGACAGATATTGCTCGAGCTTGTGGATTATGTTACTTCTGCAAATGGGAAATTCTCGGAAACTGTCATGCAAGAAATTGTAAAAATGGTATCCATAAATTTGTTTAGGACACTCACTTCTTCACCTCGTGAGAACCAGGCTTTAGAAGCGTTTGATTTGGACGAGGAGGAGCCTTCGATGGATCCTGCATGGCCTCATTTACAAATTGTGTATGAGTTTCTTCTGAGGTTTGTTGCCTCACCGGAGACAGATGCAAAGTTGGCTAAGAGATACGTTGATCACTCTTTTGTCCTCAGGTTACTTGATCTATTTGACTCTGAAGACCCCAGAGAAAGGGAGTACTTGAAAACAATTCTACACCGCGTCTATGGAAAATTTATGGTACACCGTCCATTCATCAGGAAAGGTATAAACTACATCTTCTACCGCTTTATATTCGAAACGGAGAAGCATAATGGGATTGCTGAGTTGTTAGAGATCTTGGGTAGTATAATCAATGGGTTTGCTCTGCCACTGAAAGAAGAACATAAACTGTTCCTTGTTCGAGCCCTAATTCCGCTTCACAAACCAAAATGCATACCTATGTACCATCAGCAATTATCCTACTGCATTACACAATTTGTGGAGAAAGACTGCAAGCTTGCAGATACTGTCATAAGGGGTTTATTAAAGTATTGGCCCATTACCAATAGTTCAAAGGAGGTCATGTTTTTGGGTGAGCTGGAGGAGGTTTTAGAAGCGACTCAGCCTCCGGAGTTCCAACGCTGTATGGTACCTTTGTTCCGCCAGCTTGCCCGTTGCTTGAGCAGTTCTCACTTTCAGGTATTTTTTATTTTATTCTTCAGTTCCTTATTCCGTTTTGTATGTATAACTTGGTTCCTGCAAGAAAACATTTTCCATTTTCTACTGCAGAAGGTATATGATAAAACTTAAAAGCTGCTCTCTCTCTCACTCTTTTTTTCAATTGGGAATGAATGTGCTGCATCGTCATCTGTTGGTGTGATTCTTGTGAAAACTGAAAAGTATGGTTTACTTATGAGGTATTGAGTTCACTCATAATCCAGTACTGTGATTATGAGACCCACATGGTATAGAAGAGTCAATATCCTAGGATTCTGAACTCAATGTAACATTTTGACCTTGAGTGCAATATGGCACTGGAGAGTTGAATAACACATTTCATTGATAGCATGTATCAAGATAATCCTAAAGTTTTGTTCGCATGCATCAATATAATCCTAAACCTTTGCTTATTTCTCACCTTTTGAATGTTAAAATTTTTCTATACAGGAACTATAACTGAAACTTATGAGAAGTAACTAGATCTTAACAAACAAAAAATAAATCCTATCTTTCTGCATGCTGTGTTATCTTTGAGTATTCAATCATAGTCCTTTACCTGTTAGTGGTACAGATTTGAAGTCAATTGTGTGACTATGCTTTTTTTCTTCCCCTTTTGTTGTTGATAAATATTCTATAATAAAGTTTTACTAGAAAACTATGATAAATTTTTCTAGGTGTTGACTGAAATTTCTCCTTGTTCCTGCATGCTATTGGATGATCTTGAAGAATTCACATATTGTTACCTAGCATTACGGATTTCAAGGCACTTTCGCTGCAAAATTGTCTTTTGGTTTTCTCCTTCTGAGGTCATTTTCTGTTTGGTTATTCTTTTTCTCATAACGGTTGCTTAGACTTGGCTGACGGAATGAAACATAGTGCACTAAGATCACTTCCAGAGTATTTTCGAGACCCACATGGACACAATCAACCTTGGTAGGTAAAAGAGTATACATGTACAAAGTGCAGTTGTAACCAACTGTGCTCTAAACCTGACTGATTGTTAATATTGACATATTGGTATCCCATACGGCTAGTCAGTGTAATAGTCTATTTAGTTGGTGGAAATTCATCTCATATCAATCCGTGGCTTATTGCTCCTTTCTTCTTCTTCATCTTCTTTTTTTTTTCTTTGTGGTGGTGGGTGGGGTATTGGAGTTGGGGAGGGGGGGAGATGTCCCTCAAGACAGTTGGGTTCATGGTATACCACTTGCTTGAGGGCTGAACATTGGGGGGACATCTACCCCCGTGTTGGGCATTTCTTGGTGAATGTGGCCCTTTTGGTTAGATCTTTCCACGTTATTCCACATTCATAATATCTATTGGGTCATTTTGGCGTTGCATAGATGACAACCTTTGGGTTAAAAATATATCAGATGCTGGTGTCTCTGGTAGGAATGTCTTTGTCATTGGAGGAACTTGAGATTCCTTATTTCTTAAGTCCTGTAATTTCATTTTATCAATCCAAAACTATTTATGCCCTAATTCTGGTCTATATCAATGTTGTCTTTTAGCTCAAATGATAGATAGATCAACTACTAGGGCTTGTAATTTGTATGCATGGGTAAATTTTTATTCTTTTAATTTGAGGATCTCTAATTCTAGGCATGAAAAGCTTTGGATGGCTCCTTGTAAGACATATATATTTGAATGTTGTGTCTTTGAAGTTTTACGTTGATGGAATGCCATTTAATGCATTAATTTATTGAAACTGGATCTACCAAAAGGATCCATAGCAAGAAGGAAAACATTTTACTTGAGGATCTTCCATATCATGTTTGAAAATCTTTCTGCGGCTCTTTGTAATACAAGGTATGTTTTATTGATGTGTCTTCTATGTTTTTATGTTGGTGGAACTTGCCAGCTCTGTGTTATAATTGAAACTGGATTCACAAGAGGATCCATAACCATAAAAAGAAGAAAAACAATAAAGGAAGGAGGAAGATTGAGAGAAGAGGTTACTGATAAAAAAAAAGATTGAGAGAAGTGGTTGATAGTGTATGCATTTAAAGCTATGTATGACATGAAACAAAGGTCCTTTGACTTTATTTTCATTATTGCATAAGCTCCATGCCTTTTGTCATCTCATAATCAACTGTCAATAGTATCAGGAATTTTTTTTGTTTTTTTGTTATTTTATATCATACTATCATAGTCGTACAAGGGGAATTATAGTGATTAACATTGGGTTTGCTATATTGTAGGATTTTTTAATCAGTATATTGTACAATGTGATGATAGTAAATCTTATAATCGAGAGCAATATTGCGTTTCTAACTTTCTAAGAACAAACATAATTAAAGCATCATCTAGGCCTCTTATATGGTCCCTTCAGTTTACTCTATAGCACAAACAATACACATGTATGGTTTCGGGATGTGTTTGCAGGGGCGGAGCCAGGATTCTATTGCAGGGGGGCAAGATTTCATTGGTTTTGTGGTTAAGTCCATAAATTAGAAAAAAAAATACAAATCATTGAGTAAAAATTTCAACAAAATTTTTCTTTTCATTGATAAAAATAAGATCGAAAATGATCCTTTTATAGTTGTCCACCTTAGATGTGTGTGTGTGTGTCCAAGTTGTATTAATACTCTGGTCATGATAGTTAGGAGTGTAATTGGGTCAGTTTGGTGCGGTTTAGTGGTCAAACCAAATCAAACCAAAATACAGTGAACAAAATCAAAAACCGAACCACAGTCGAATCAAACCAAACTGTGGTGATCCAAACCGAACTAAACCAAAACAGATTTGGTTTGATTCAATTTGATAAAATTAATGTTATTTTATATATTAAATACACACAAAAATACATATACAAACATATATACAGGGGCGAAACCATAATTTTTTTTTGGGTGGGCCAAATTAAATTACAAATGGTAAAAAAAAGTTCTAATGTGTTTCACTAATCATTGCTCGATGATTTCGATATGGAGGATTGAAATGAAATTTTGATAGAAAACTTTTCTATTTTTTTTTTATTTATATAAAATAAATAGCAGATTTTTATCAAATTTAAAGAAAATTCACTATGAAATTTCGATGATTTCAATAAAATAATTTTATTTTTTAAGTTATTATTTTAATCAAAATTAATTATTTTGACAAATTTCAAACTTCTTAGTCAAAATTGTCTGAAATCTTTTAGAGAAATTTTTTAGGATTTTGATTTTTCCTACCTAAACGAAAATGAAAAATAACGAAATTTAAAACCTTGACATATATTAATAAATTGGTAAGGCTGTAAATGAGTCGAGCCGAGCCGAGCTTTGTCCAACTTAGCTTGGGCTCATAAACTTTGAGCAAGGCTCAAGCTCGACTCAAGCTCGTTAAAAGATTTTGGGATCAGGCTCAGCTCAGGCTGGTTAAAATATTTTAGGCACAAGTTTGGCTCGCGAAAAGTTCGGCTCGTAAAAGGCTCGGCTAGCAAAAAAACCTTAGCTTAGTCCAAATACATTGATATTATAGTTGATGATTATTATTATATCTAGCATAATATTTTCTTTTCATAATATATTAATATAGATGTATAATTTCATAAACAAACCGAGCCGAGCTTTAATGAAGTCGAGCCTACCCAAGCTCAGCTCAAGCTCATTAAGTTAATGAGCTTTTTATTGGCTCAGGTTTAGCCCGTGAGCCTAATTATAGAGCTCAAGGTCGGCTCATACGAGCCGAGCTAGGTCGGATTGTTGACAGTCCTATAAATCGGTATATGGCTAATTTTAAGAAAATATATGCAAAAATATAATTTTAAAAAGTTAAAATGACTATATATAAATAAATGGGTAAAATTTGTAATTTAAAAAATACATATGTATAAAAAAACTAATTATTAAAAATTTTGAAAAACCGTTTAAGAGTTTTGGGGATCAATTATTAAATATTCTATTATTTTTTTAAGGGGCAAGAAAACATTTTAGGGGGGGGGGGGCAA
>JAUPMG010000017.1:15230716-15246476 GCA_031762675.1 Pachysandra terminalis | reverse complement strand
TTCAAAGACTTCTTAAAGATAGTTGAGGAAGATGCCCGATGCTATCTCTCATCCCTTCAAAGACTTTGGAAGATAATCGAGGAAGATGTCTGATGCCATCTCTCTTCCCTTCAAAGACTTAGAAGCTATGACGCTCCCTTTGGAAGATAATCGAGGAAGATGTCCGATGCCATCTCTCATCCCTTCAAAGACTTCTTAAAGATAGTTGAGGAAGATGCCCGATGCTATCTCTCATCCCTTCAAAGACTTTGGAAGATAATTGAGGATGATGTCTGATGCCATCTCTCTTCCCTTCAAAGACTTAGAAGGCATGACGCTCCCTTTGGAAGATAATCGAGGAAGATGTCCGATGCCATCTCTCATCCCTTCAAAGACTTCAGAAGCCATGACGCTCCTTAGAATTTAACAAGTAAGAAAGTAATTTAATGTCTAACGTGAGAAACAATGATTCATTGTTTCTTATTTTAAGTAAATAAATTATTTTTTACTTTTTTAAAAGTACTACTTAAATGTGTAATCAAACATTCTTTTGCTCTTAAAAGTTTTCAAAAAGCAATACCAAAAGAGCCTAAATAATAACATGATTAGTTTCTGCACATATGAAAATATACACAAAGAACACACGTCGATGTGTTTCCATGGCTATCAAGTTTCAAATTACATAACTCACACGGGTTAGCTCAACTGGCAGGTTCTTCAGCTCAGGAGGCTTACCTGATATATGGTCCACCTAGGTTCGAATCCTCGGGCTTACCTAATATAGGATCCTTGTGAGTGGAGTCATGTGTCCGTATATGGTTCTTGTGGGTGGGGTTACCCTGTTCCCACTATGTGGAGTCGGGGTTCCACGTCACTAAAAAAAACAAGTTTCAAATTACATTTTACCAGTTAACCTTCAGTTCTATACACTCGAATCAAAAAATAAAACAAGATTTGGAAATTACCGAGAATTGCAGGGAAGTTCTACTTAAAAAGATCGTTTGGACCTAAAATTGCAAGCTTGAGATGGGAAGTTTAATTTCCCCCTTGAACACAGTGGAAGGTAGACCACCATTCTTTGCGTTGAACGTACTGCTTGCCAACTCGAGTGCTCGGGAAGCTTGTAGTGCCATCTCAGCATGGAGTAGGAGACATTTCATTGCCAGCTGAAATGGGAAAAAAAAAATCTGATGATGTTTGTAGAGAAAATTGAAGAAGTCATAGTAATTATAAGCAAATAAGAATGACAACAATGTCTTATCCTACTAGTTGGGTTTGGCAATCCTAGAAATCCTAGTATACATAATATATCCAGAATTAAAATTCCAAAAAACATTTATATCTAGAATTTCACAGTAAGCTGCACATCAAGGCAAATGGTAAAATAATAATGACAATAATAATCTCAAAATATGATAAAATAGCAAAAAAATCTGATAAAAATGTTTTACTCATTGCTTGTAGGTTGGTTTAGTTTTGTAGCTATAGTTCAAGATTTAAGGAGGCAGCCTGACATAGTTGGTGGTATTGCCAGTTGAATCCTAACGCTCAAGGATGTGGGATACTTCGGCTGAATTAATATTTTTCCTGAGTTATCCTAACACATGGGTTTAGGTAATTATGAGTTCTATCCAATCAGAGTTCAGATCACAACAAAGGAACATCTCGCATATAGATTATGACCAAGCTCATGGTTAGATCGTTTTTTTTTTTTTTTTTTCATGTATCTGCGACTTATAATTTATAACACATTAATTTCTCGTTAGGGATGGTAAAATTAGACCTAAATCCATAAAACCACCCAAACCTGGTAGTTGGGCGAATTAGGATCGAAGTTTTTCAATTTTGCAAATAAACAAGTTGGATTCTGGTTCAATCCAATTATATCCAATTATATAATATTATATATATATATATATATGTGTGTGTGTGTGTGTGTGTGTGTATAATATTTCAATAATTGTTTAATACCTATTAAAATAACAACTATTTCATTATACCAGACAATCAAATCTTAGAGATTGCTGAATCTAGTCCACTTAATTCATTTAAGACAAAATTTGAATCCCTTTTCATTTTCTTCACTCGATGATAAGAACTAAGAAGTCAAGTTTCATTCAAATTAATCATTTTGACTGACTGTTTATAAGTAGATGATAAATAAAAGAGCAGTAGAAACTGGAATGAAGAGTGCAGTAACGAGAATATTTATTCCATAATCTCATCTCTTTTTTAAAAAATTTGCAATAACTCTGAATCTAATCCCATAGAGATCATAAATCTTTCTCCTGTTTCAATGGGATGAACTACATTCCGATGATATTGATCAATTTCATGAATTTTATACATACACACACAGACACACATATAAATACAAGAAGTGGTTTGATAGTTCAATAGATACACACACACACACACATACACACAATTATACAATATTATATATGTATATAATTCCGATGACATTGAATCGGATAAATATCATGAATTTTTATATATGCACACAATTATACAATAATATAAATATGTGTATATATATATATATATATATATATATATATATATCAGCTAATATATAATACAATTTATGCATAATACATTCAATAATTGTCTAATACCAACAATAATATGTAAAATAATGTGAATGTGTCATTTTAAATATGTTTATTAAAAAAATGAGTTAATTGGGTTTGACGGATGGGTTCGGGTTGAGTTGAGAGTTGAGATCCACTAATATAGATGCTCAACCCCAACCTGTCGTCACTACTATTTTCAACACAAAAACCTTCTTGGTATGTTTCTTAGAGTTTTATAATGATTGATTGCACACGACAACAAGTGCCTTACTTTCCGACATTAAATATCATTTTTTATTGTAATGTCTAGAGTTATTTAAGTGTAAAGATATCTAAATGAGCATCTCAAAAAGCTTCATTCAAAATTTACCCCTTTTCCAAATTTTCTCCCATTTTTTTATTTTTATTTTTGAGTGATATCAATATATCTATTAATATATTGCTCATTTATGAGTGTCAATATCTTGCAATATCAATATTGCAAATCCCGGTTCAAACTCAAGGATAAGGCCTTGAGCAGTGTTTTAAATGTCGCGACATCGACATGTCCCTAATTTTGGAGGGACCGATACGACATATAGGTAGAAATCTCTCTAGTGAGTTTTTCCATCATGTCCCCCAAATGTTGCGACATATGAGGGACACGGTGGAAAAATGAAAAAGTTGAACAAAAAGTAAAAAAAAGAAGAAGTGAAAATAGTGTTTTTTTTTAATAAAACTTTATAGCAGCCTAATTTAAAGCTAAATACATTTAGATAACAAAAAATATGATAAAAAAAAATGTATATATAATGAATGACATATACTTGGGGAGGTACGATTACATACCGACGCGAGGAAAAATGAAGAAATCATCCACAAGGATACTCTAAATAAGACAAACAATTTTTAAATAAACTGAACACAATAAAATTGTCCAAATGGTATAGTACAATTAGATGAAATGAGTAAATGCAATAAGGAGACATTAATATATCACATCCTTTATGCGTCCTGGCTCAATGTCATCCTCATCACCCCACCACCTCTATATATGTAATTTTTGTCATATTTTGGGTTATTAAATGTATTTAGTTAAAAGTTAGATCCCTACAAAGTTTCATTAAGAAAGACTTATTTTCACCTTCTTCTTTTTCTTTTCTTTTTTCATTCTTTCTTTTTTTCCACCATGTCCACAGTTACAACCTTTGGTCTTGAGGCATGGCTTTAAAGGCTCAGAAACTTGCCTCATTTGTATGATGAGTGTATATTTTATATTAACCAACAACTGATATTTAAACAACAATTCTTTCATTTGCTTAAGTAGTGATCAAACTTATTATTCTAATAAATTTAGAATTTGTAACACTGTTAGAGGTTCTATTTAACAGTATGGATTTCCTTGTAATCATTGAAGGGATATGAAGCCACTTGCAATATAGTTTGTGAATTATTTATAACTACTTTTAAAAGCATATTCAGGCTCTAATTTAAAGTTAAGTTTTCCTTAATAGACATTAAACTGATTTGCAGCCACTGGTTTGCAATGTGATTTTACACAATTTCATTGTGACCTTTTTTATGGAATAGAATTTTGTGACATTAATTATTGGTCAAACATAATTTTTTTCATATTATATACATAGATATAAAGGCTACTTTTAATTGCATAATTTTCTATCATTTCTTAAATATATGTTTAGTTTGAATCATTTGTGACGCGGACATATATTTTTCAATTCGTTCTCTAAATACTTCCTCAAAGGAACAATTACCGGCCATTGTGGAAAATTGACAGAATGGTCCAATAAGTTCCAGACGAGGTGTGTTTTTGTAGGAGGAAATTTCATTAAAGAATTTTTCTGGCCACGGAGGAAAGTAATAAGGTGAGGAGATGTTGACTAACAACACAATGTGTCTGCATTTTCATATAAAGGGAATGCTTTCTCATCTAGCATAATGCTTGCTTCAATTAATATGCTGCAATACTTAAAATTTTTAATTAGTTTTTATTTTAAAGGAGGTGGTGAGAAGCCTGTGTTCATGCATTTGGTGGTCCTATAGCCTCATCTCATCCTTCCCTTTCAAAACACTGTAGTTTAGTACTAAACCAGAGATTTAAGTTCATAAACGTATTGAAGTTCTAATATAAAAACATTGACCAACAAATACAGTAACACTAAGAAGAAGAGGGTATTGATAGAAAATATGCATGAGACCTTAGCCTCCATTGAGCTTAGGCGATACTTACCATTGAGCACTCTGTATCAGTGTCTGATTCAGAAACATGAATGGCCCATGTGCGTATCCATTCCAGCCCCTTACATACTTCAGAATTTCCTTCAACCAAAGCAGATGCTACATATGAGGGATGAAGTGCTACCAATATGCACGAAGCTGCAAATAGGACAGATCTTCTGACATATGCTTCCACGTGATGGGAAATTGCTCTGCATACAATTAACAGCTAAGAACATCAAATAACCAAAGTCCAAGGCTAAAATAAGAGAAAATATCAGGTGATTTGCTAGATGGATCCTAAAGATGCTCTTTGACACAAATAATCCAGCACAAAAGGCACAGATGCCAGATATAATCCCCTATTCGAAATCCCATCTAGAACTTCTCGCCTAAAAATCAACCAGAATTGTAGTTGCTAGGGACAATCTGCCCAGACAGTTAACCGTGTTGTTTCTGATAACCTGAAGGATGTAAAGCATCAGAATGACATGCTGCCAACAAGGTGAAAATTTTCCTAGGTAGATAGGTCAAAAAATACATATGCACATGTATAAAAACATTGCTGGGACAGTCCTTGGTTTTCTAGATCTCAACATTCATATATCAATATTGCTCCGTACCTAGAACTTAACATATCCAGAAAGGCAGAAGCCAAAGCTGATGCTTCTGGATGCATGGCTGTACATTTCATACAAACACCAAGCATATAGACAAGTTTCCCAAGAACGATAAAATCTCCACCAAGCAAGTCAACACCATGTCTTTTCTTGTCATATCCCTGCATAGCTGGGAGCATAAATGCGGCTGCATATACAGGAAAATTGTTTTGGACCACTCCACCTGGTTTTTCTGCATCTTTGCTGATAGGATGCTCCAACGGCGTGACGTCCCGGTCTTGATCTGACCAGGTTTTGAAGAAAGCTCCCTTGTATAGGAATGTGACCAACTTAATGAAGTTCCCACTGGCGGAATCTCTTTCCAACGGCCAGCTCCAGGAGGCCCTGTGTTGCTGGGCAAAAACCATGGATGCGTCTCTGAAGTGGTTGATATAAGAAGGGGCCTTGGATGATTTTTCATTTTCATGCTTCTAGCATTAGCAAGCTCCTGTGCTGCGTCTGTCATGACATCAAGTATCAGAATGCGTTGGCTCGCATCCATATTAGGGGAATATAATAGCTTGTTTAGGGTATCAAGAGAGTCAAATGGGCACATAACAAGCAATGCAACCAGTGCCTTTTGTCTTTTTCTTCAGCTGATTCTTCCTCTCCTTCAATGGTCATATCAGAGCAGCGAACCTGTACAAGTGCTCTAACAAGATCACCTGTAACATGCCGAAGCTCATCAGGCGATGCCCATACAAGCCTTTCAGCAACCTCAAGTGCCCTTTCCACCTGCAAAAATGAGATGTGCAAAACTAAATATCATATATGATATGTTTTGTTGGTCAACTTTTCAAGTTTCAGGAGATCAAAACAAATTTAGTAAAGACCATAAGGAAATCTAACCAAGGACAGCAAGATAGATGAGGGGACCCTCCCAGCTGATCATGGCAATCATAACAAACTATGCCAGATGAATTCAACCATCCATTCTATGATCTCTTTTATGAACAAGGTGCCATCTTTTTTATGACTGCCCAGATAAATTGTTAAGATTGCAAAGACATTTGATTAAATCAATTTTGATAAAGATGATCAAACAGATTGGAGAAACACAATGAACTGGTACTTGGCTGGTAAATTATTCCACTGGACAAACAAATGTTAACATGAACTTTTCCTTCCCAAAAATCTTTTAGTAATTTTTAATGATGTAACAACTTACTCCATCTGGATCATCAGATTTCCGTAGTGCTCCAACTACATCAACCAATTGTGAGAATTTTCCTTTCAAGTCTGTATCATCATCTGACAAGTCATATGGTTGTAAAGATGAGTCACTTAGAGTTTCAGAGGTGTCGCTTGCACTATCATCATCTTCTTCTTCATCAGAGAAGTGTTCATTATTTAATGTTGCCAGATCAATAATCTCATCTGGATCAACCTACTTGAACTCAGATACCTTCTTCTTCCTACCCTTCACCTTATTGCCTATTCTGTCATCAGCTCTGCAGACATCTTCTTTGTCCCGCAGAGAGGTAGTAGATGTAACACGAGTCCCATTCTCCAGGGTAGTTAATCCAAATTCCCAGTCAATAGTCTCCCCCCTGCAACTATCATCAAGGTAAAGAGGATTTTTTGGGTCAACCACTGTAGAAAACACAAAAGCAACAGAGCTAGCCATTCTCCGTACCAAATGAACTGGGCTTTCCAGCCTACCTGCAAGCAGGGCACCTCTTTTTTTTTTCGTATGTAAGTTGGGATTGGAAGCAGAATTTCAAGATTTTAGTACAAGAAGTCGACAATTATATTTTACTCATTTCAATCCAAGGAAAGACAGAAAATAGCCAAAGTACCCCAGGACTGTATCCTATTTACAATTCCTCCTGGTGATGAAGTTACATTTCACATTTACTGCCTAAATTAGTTCATATATGATCTTAGAATTGAGGGGGTATAACTCGTGATTTACAAGGTATAAGTATAACTTACGGTCCCACAAATATTCTGCAGATAGCAAAGAGAGAGAGAGAGAGAGAGAGAGAGAGAGAGAGATTACAGTTGAACTCAAAACGCTTTTTCTTAATTGCATACAAATTATGTTTCATATGTATCATCAATTTTCCCTTCACTCAGTACAGCAATATTTTGATAGAAAATGAATAAACACCAATATAAGGGGAGGAAAAATTAATGGCCTGGTATCCCTGGGAATGGCAGTATTTGTTCTACCTCAAGAAAGAAAATATAGATTAAGCACGTTCACTCTCCTAACAGCTGTTTGATGTTTAAAAGCTCTATGAAACAGCATCCACAGAATCCAATAGGCTTCATCATCACTCGTGTGATCAATAGCAAGCTTACGCAACAACTGCTCGGACAATCTTTCAACAGCAAGTGGGTCTTTAATTGCCTCCATCAATTTCAACCAGAATCGGGATCCAGAATTTGTTTCAAATAGATCAGGAACAACAGAATCAACATTTAATAATACGCAGCTACGAACATGTTTAAGGATCTGAGGCAACACTTCAACTAACAGAGTATCTGACAATGAGAGTCAACAGATTAGTATTAGTATCAAAACAATCCTGGCTGACAGAATAATTAAGTGAAAGGTACTCTTCAAAAATAACTAAAGTTACGAGGAAATCTCTTATCCGACCCATGCAACGTAGAAGTGTTGATAGTACATAATTTTTTGGTTTCACACCGTCTAACCAAACCACAAACTAGCACAACAAACCAAAAAAAAAAATGCAGCATAACAATAGCCTCGATGGAATCAAACTACCAAGTCTGCAGAATAATATGGCAAAAAGTTTGCAAGACATACATGCCCTCAAAGAGCGCCCTGGAGGTAAGGTAAATACCTTTAATGAAAATAGTGTGCATAGAAGGTTTAGCAATTTTCTGATGGTCCCCATGAGAGACCCCTTAATTGCAAATTTTAGCTGCTGGACATTCTCTTGCAAGTAGTCAGACGGCATTCCAACGAGTATAAAAACACATGAGAAACTAGTTTTTCCAGGTCAACTAAGCCATTTGAAGATTAGGATAATCTTCGATTACCCAAATCCTACAAACATAGTAGCATTCTCTTGACTACCCAATGTTTACATTTTCACCTAAGTAAAGCTTTCCATCTCTTTGCCATCTAAGAATTTCTGGAAACATTCTCTCTACCTTTCTTTAATATTCTTATCCTTTATTAAGACTTTGAAATTGTCACTTTTTAATATATACCTAACTTGATCTGGAGCTCTTATATTTTTCTCTCTATGTCTTGCAAGTTTATAAATATATTTCTCACCCTCCTTTATGCCTACCTTATTATATGGGTTATCATAAGCATTTTTTTTTTGGCTTCGTTTATTATCTTTCGAATTTTGTTTTTTTTCCACCTCTATGTTTTCTTGGTCAATTACATCCCTCTTTCAAGATATTTTTTAATTGGTAAAGGTATGATGTACAGAGAATAGAATTAAAGTTGGAGGATTGGAAGATGTGCGTCAACAATGTCATGCAATCATAGCATTTAGCTAAAATGCAAATTCTTTACAGTTACATAACTAATTAATCTTAACAAAGTAAAAAGTTAAGCAACCACGAGTAACTATGACTACCAAAATAAAAAATCAATCAGTATCTGTATATCTAAATATGAAAGAAGTATATTTTGAACAGGCAAACACTAATGCACCCAGCACTAGCAGGCACAGGCAGATACATAATAAAAGACAACTTACCACTGCAAGAAACTTGCAAGAAGTGATTAAGTATTCGCAGCACAAAACATGGAGGAGCAAAAAGAAAATGAAAAGCAGAAAGCAGTACTCAGGAGATTATTAGACTATAAACCGGAATGCAAAGGGAAAGGGGGACGGCATTCAAGGGTTAAACTCTTCTGAATATGCCTACCCTTTTTTGGAAGACAGGTGTCATGTGTCCAGATGCTTTATCTGCAATTCTTTTTATAATATATTAAAAGGATAGATAAGTGAGAAATTCCATTATTTCTCCATCTCAGTTTTCATTGTTTATCGAAAAAAATATAGAAATTGTCATAGAAAGATGAAGCACTGAGCTTGATTTATATATGCAGTATTTTTTATTCTTTCATAAAAGCCATTTTCAATTCCAATGCTTTGCCTGTTTCAGATCACCTGCAGAACCACGCCAACAAATGCGAGCAAATTGTTCTCCAACAAATAGGAAAGTGCCATCCATAAAATTTCTATCCAAGTCATCTGATTCATTATACATTTCCATCGCTCTTTCTTCTGCTCCCAAGAGAACTTGAATGGCAATCTGCTTGAAGAACTGACTAAAGTACTTTTGTGAGGAATGAACATTATATCAACAAGGGCGAACAAAAAAAAAAACAGGTCAAGTATGAAGTGAATTATGATAGGTCCTGGCAAGCAATGGATTATATTTCAAAAAAAATCAAAATATCGTTTCAATTTATAAGCATTTCAAAATTTCGGCCGACTTCAATTTTTTTATATTTCCTGTTTGGTTCTAACCAGGACTTTGATTGACACCAAAGCCGAGACTTAACTACTTGTTTTGATATATTTGTCAGATTAGCAACAAAAAAAAAATCAAAAAATATTTGAATACTACATCAATAGATTAATGACGCCACTTAATTGATAAACACGTTTTCAATTTCTACATAAATTCCGTCATTGTGTTTGTAGAAAAACAAAAAACTAATTGCATCAGAGGAAATGAGGATACTGTGATGAAAGCTCAGCAGGTGCTTCCAATCGTGCTTTGTCAGGAATAGATGCAACAAGCTGTGCCACCCTAGATATAAGAGGCGTGAGCCGTTCACTGTGAAACCTTCAGATCGGGAAACACCTCTGAATTCTCTACACATCTGGAGGACTCCATTGTTTTCGAGCAAGAAAAGTACCAATACTCTATATGGATAGAGGAAGAAAATGTCACTAAACAGATCATTAATTTGTAATGAAACTTCACAGAGCAATATATCAAATAAAGTCAATAAACAGATAAGAGAATCTCAAGATTTTTCTTATCCCATATGACGATCTTTATATATCTCCAATTACTGTCTGTTATACATAATACTTTGTTTCTGATAATTCCAACTAGTGGCATTGTTGATTGATTGATTGATAGGTTATATATTGTTTATAATGAGTATGGATTAGCACTACACAGATAAACATCTAACATTAGAGATGAATAGGTCACAATTTAATAAAATAGAGAATATAGACAAAGGGATGTTTTCAAACCCTTTCTACTTTGAATCATCATTGCATTATTGCTACCTTAAATTGACATCTAGACCATGATTTCATATTCAGAAGTTATTATCATCATCACTTACTTCCGATTATCCCTAACGTTGAAGTTGGCGGCACGAAATCCTGTTTTACTTGATGCAATAGATAATAGTGGCAAATGACTAAGCGCCAAAGTGAATAATAATGTTTCAGCCTTAATACGAGATCTGTAACTCATGAGATTCATGTACAATTCCTAGTGGCATATTTAAACCGCATGCCATTAACCGAGAATCTGTTATTTTCTTTGCAGTTTACAAACAAGTATTTTCAATACGGTACTAATAGTTTGCAAAGGGAAGGCCATGCCATTCTTCTTCAGTTTTAGAATGAATCATAACAGTTCCTCGATGCCTTCTTGAAAGCATCAACTTTAGAACACGCTTATTATTTCAAATATGGCAAAGCAGCCAAGCCATAAGTCGAATTGTTCATGCACTAGGTAATCCATCAAAATATTATGTCCAGGGGTTCAGATTGGAGACATTTAATTGGGAGAAACCAGTTGCAACAACCAGAATGACCATATGATAATTATTACACTAAGGAAACCCCATCATGAATTAGTTTAATCTGTGCTCATATGGGCACCAAACGTAGATTCATTCATGATCATGCCATGTCCAACACTTTGTCTTTGGCATGGATTCTAAATGAAAATGCTCCCACCATACATAAAAATCCTTTACGAAACTTGATATACCAAAAAGGCAGTCTAAGAGGTACCTAACACAGATTACATCTTGTGCATATGCAGGCCTCTTGATGTTTACATAAGCCACAGTGATCACAGTGGCCCGAGAAGCATGAGACCATGGCCATAATGCATGGGATCATAATTTCTTCACTTGAAGCCATCATTTTCAGTGTCAGCATGTGTCCAAAAATATTGACTTTGGTAATGCAAGAATATTTATTTGACTGACTATTCATGAGCCAAAAGATGCACATTTTAAACCATGGGATAAAATAACATAACAATCATAATGATAACGGGTTACACTGTTATTAACCGTGACAAACTGAAATGACAGTCAAAGTAATGGAAGGCAACTTTCCAATTTTTTTAACCTTTTATTTAATATTTTAATACTAATAATTTAATTTTAAACTTAATAAATATAACATATCATTATTTAAATAATATTAAATTGTTATTACAGGTGCAAAACAATGAAATAACCGGCGAAATAACAAAAATAATGACTTGTTTTCTGGCTCTATTTTCATAAATAACATAATGGTCCTTTGAACTTTAATTGATGAATCTCTTTTAGCTACTCTGATAGTAGTTGTTTGAGAGACAATATGTTTCTCTTGATTTGTATGTCTCCAATCACCTGGAATAGAGCTCTGTTTGGAGCCTTGGATTTTAGAAGAAATGAAAAGGACGTAGAAAAGAAAAGAAAAGAAATGATAAGTGTTTCTTTTCAAGTGCTTAGTTAAGATGAAACATATAGAAAAAAGAAAAACAGAGCCTGACAACTTCAACGACTTTCTAAGTGAATTCTCATATATCCCGACAAGGTTAATTGGCTACCAAGGAACGATAAGAGATGTTGCGATTTAGGTTGGAATGTTAGAGAGTACCCTCCACCCTTTCTTTTCTTTTCTTTCTAAATCTCTACATTTTTTAGGAGAAAGGCTTTGACGTCCAACGGGATAAATTTTTCAACCTTTTTTCTTTCCAAACCTCTATCCCTGACTCCAAGGTTCTTAGAGGTTACGGTGCATTTCAAATATTCTAATTATGTACCATGTGATTGAGTACACTATTTTTCTCTTTATTTACTTTCTTATTTCTTAGTTATATCTTTGATAAATTACTTCAGTTTTTCTGCAATATACACAGCTATTTCTCTCCATTTTTAAACAGTACTTTGAGCTTTCATCATCTGGTTTTATTCTCAACAGCACATTATTTCTTGTTCCTTACAACAATTAAAGAAACTCCAACCAGCATGCTATATATGACATCAGTAATGAACCACGGTTTCAAGTTTCATCTGAACAGAAACACATTGGCTGATATGCATCAGTTTCAGCAGAGATCAATCCAAGGCATACTAATTTGTATCAGCCGACACATACCAATACCTGATACTCATTGGTTTCAGCAGGGTCTGAAAGACTTTAAACTATGTCTTGAACTATATCAGTATGTCTTCAATGGCAAAGAGATTTTACAGTGGACAAACAGTTATAGAAGTTCATAACTACATGGTTTAAGAATGATACTTTTCAGCAATTTTTTTTTATGGTCAATGAAGATTATATTAAGAGATTACAATGATACCTTTCAGCATTTAAACAGACGGTATTAAAGTCATGACCAGTTCCACTATGCTGTAGACCGGGAACAACAGCCTGAAGAACCTCAGTTGAAGGTCCATTAACAAAGAAAGAATCATACACGTGTATACGTGCTGAAAAGGGGAAGCAAACTAGCCAATTTGAAGCAACATCTGCAAATACAATTAGAAAAAAAAAACATAGATATGAGCAACAAGAGACATAATTAATGTAGACGGTTACAACATAAAAAATTTTGCCGACCCAAATGGCCAAAAAGAAAGAGAAAACTCAACCATGTTTCAAAAAGAAGTAATTTCACAATAGAGGAGTATGAACCACCAAAATCTCTTCATTATCCTATGACGCTTGATCAAATCAACAACTCTTTATCCAAGTGCTCGACAAAAGTAATTTTAGGTGTAAAACCAAATAATTGTGAGGCATGCCAGTAATGTTAGGAATGGAGAAACACAAATGCGACAAAGAACACCACGCAGAAAGGTAGTGATTGTACAAGGAAGCTTACCGTATAACAAAACCCTTGCCAATGTTGGAAATGCAGATCCTCCACCAATCGTCCCTCTCAGAAGAGGATGGAACCACAGCTCTGAGTATCTAATTATATAAGAAAAAGGTTTTACTGAAGAACAAAACATTTCGAGTAAATGTAAAATAGAAAAAACATCAGAAAGGAGAGGGAAGGAAGAAGAAGAAGAAGAAAGGCACACCTGATCTCTGTAACGTTGATCGATGCTACCTGCAATTCAGAATACAATTGCCCTAATTACATCTCTAAATCTGGTTTTTGCTCAATATGATATAAATATGTAATCAATCTTCGTTGAATGACATGCCATAGAAACAAAATCCTTGAGCTTTAGAGCTATTGATTCAGTGAAGAACCGATCTTCTTGAACAATTAAAGAAGGTTTTCAACGTATCCACTAAATACAGACGAGTACAGAGAAATATCACTTCGAAACCCTAAAAGTAGAGATCGGTAAAGTCCAATGAAGAGTTTATTTCGCTAACCTGATAGAAGAGATAAGTCGACGGGGAAAAGCAAAACGGCGATGGAATGAAGAGCACAGATCACTTGGTCCACGTGCTTCGCATCGTTAACGACGGAAATCACGTCTCCGACCTTTTCAAGGATTTCCGTCTCCAGTTCTACTCGCCTTCTATTCGAGACCTATTGCTAGCACGTGAATGCGAAACCAGAAGCTTTGCGGGAAGGAGTAGCTTAAATAGTAGCTTTCCAACAAAAAAAAAATAGTAGCTTGCAGCCGGCACGTGCTACAATTCAAGTAAAATTGGATTACATGACAATGGAAGTTATTGGAACAGTTTTCTCCCAGACTTTCCTATCAATCATTTTTGTTTACTTTGAACTTGTACACAAAATTATTATTCTTTTATTCTTTTATTATTATTATTATTTTTTTGGGGTAGAATTGAAGATTTTTATTCTCAACATTTGATAAAATTGATAATAAGCAAAATCTTAAATGTAGGTCATAAATTATTTTTTAAAACTAAGACACTTTATTTTAAGGGTTTTAACCAGTGTCTTCAATGTCGTGGATATGTCGCGATTTGTCGATTTTAGAACTATCGACACAAAATCCATGAAAAATCGCCAGATTTCTTTTTCCATGCGTTGTGAGAGAAATATTATATTTAAAAGAAAAAAAAACTTATAAAATTATGAAAACATAAATAAATAGTTTTTTTCCTCGATGTCGTGACATGTCACGATATATCTCAAGTCCTATCAGTTTGCGACATCGACATTGCAAACCTTGGTTTTAACTACCATTGTATTTACCTGTTTTTTTTTTTTTTTTTTTCCTAGAACCCTAGACCAACTCCTCATCCTCTTATTAGAGGGGGCCACGTGTACACGACCATCACCGGTTAAGGTAAAAGTTGGTTTTAACTATCATTGTATTTACTTGTTCTTTTTTTTTTTTTTTTTTCTAGAACCCTAGACCAACTCCTCATCCTCTTATTAAAGGGGGTCACGTGTACACGACCATCACCGGTTAAGGTAGAAGTCGGTTAAGGTAAAAGCGGGTTTCAAGTTCATAGGTCACTTAGGGTTTTAGAAATGCCCCATTTTAGTGAGGCCACACGAGATTGGGATGATGCATCTCTATGCACGTGGCTTCCTCTAAATGGTATTGTAAGGATGATTGTAACCATCCCGTTGTAGAGGATGTGCGACAAGACTAGGGGTGGCAACGGGCCGGTTGACCCACTCGGCCTTATGTTTGGGCAGGCTTGGGCAAGGGCCGAGCCTAATTTTTAAGGCCCGATTGTATTTTTAGGCCATGCTAGGGCTTGTATCTATTTAGCCTGGCTCAGCCCGAAGTATTTATAAAGGCCTATTAATAAATAAAGTTAAGTCCATTCAACATAGTGAAGGTGGGACTCGATCCCAACACCAATAGTGATAACACTTCATCTCCTTACCATTGAACCCAAATCCTAATGATACTTTCTTTACAAAAATCATTATGTTATTATTACAATAACTTCTTATGTACTATTAATCACACTACTTGTGAAAGTATATTATTTTTTTTAAGCTTATTAAATTTTAAATAGATTGACAATTAATCTTTACATAATTATCCTTTATAAGTAATTAACTATTTAATTTTATAATAAAAATTATAACTACTTGTAATTATTATAAGATGGTGGTTTTATAATAGAAGTTGTAACTACTTGTAATTAATAATTTATAAGTTGTTGGTTTTAT
>JAUPMG010000017.1:15218363-15230357 GCA_031762675.1 Pachysandra terminalis | reverse complement strand
CCCAAAATATAATTATAAAATAAAATAGTAGTAAAATAAAATAGTAATTGCACACATGTGATTGGGATGAGGTGGACGAATAGGGTGTTGCCTGCACCTGATCCGCACACCTCTCCAACACTCCAACCTAACTCGCATCATATCTTGTCTTTCCTTGGCGGATGTGCCTTGACATTGTTGAATATGGCACAATAGGGTCAGCTGTAATGAGAGGTGCATACAGAAGGGAGTTGAACCCAAGTGATACAACCTATGACATTTCTATCAAAAATGAAATTATTCACAAGTAAAAGAAATAGAAAAAAAAGAGTTCATGACAAGCACTTGGATGATGAAAAGAAATATGTCATAAACTCCCAAAACTGGCTGTCGATCAAAATATCACACAGAATTTACATACAGAAAGGGAGAGAACTTTAATCTCACATTGTTGTGTAAAATGAATACCTATGGACCTTGCCCTCCAACCTATTCTGGCTAAAACTTGTTTCCTCCATTCGATAACTTCATCTGTTCACTCAACACGTCCAACTTCTTATATATGTCCTCTGATAAGGGATGAGAATCATCACCAGCCATGAATTCATGAACCACATTATTTATCTCAATCCAGCTACAACCAGGTTTCTTCCAGACACCCTTATTCTTCATCAAAGCCCGAACTCCAGCAGCTTCTTCCCACTTCTCATCAGCCGCATACAAATTCGATTTCAATACTAACAACCCGCTATTTGCCGAGTCCAGTTTAGACATCCTCCTTGCTAGTTTCTCTCCCAATTCAATATTTCCATGGATCCTACAAGCAAAAGCCAATGTACCCAACACAACCAAGTCCTCCTCGATCGATTCTACTAACTCCATTGCCTCATCAAACCTTCCTGCTCTTCCTAACAGATCTACCATGCATCCGTAATGCTCCAATTTCGGCTCGATACCATATTTTTCTCTCATTGAATGGAAATACCAACAACCCAAATCAGTTAATCCTGAATGGCTACAAGCAGTCAACAGCCCAATCATGGTTACATCATCTATGCCAATTCCTGTTCTCTCAGCATCTCTCAGCACCTCAATAGCTTCCTTACCGAATCCGTGAACTGCAAGGCCAAGAATTATTGCATTATAACACGAAACGGTTTTCAAATTTATCCCCTCGAAGACTTCCCGAGCTTTTTTTATGTTTCCACACTTTGAATACATGTCTATAAGAGCAGTCCCCACATAAGCATCAATCTCAATCCCATTACTGATCACATAATCATGAACCCATTCACCCATATCCAATGATCCCAAGTCCGCAATAGCGGGAAGAACAACAACAATCGTCATCTTATCGGGTCTCACTCCATGAATTTGCATTTGATGAAAGCATCCCAGAGCATTCTTAGAATCCCCAATCTGGATAAGCCCACCAATCATGGTGGTCCAAGAAGAAACATTTCGATTGGGCATTTCGTCGAACAGCTCCTTAGCAACTTCCATCATCCCACACCGGACATAGCTGGCTAGTATTGCATTCCAGGCCACAGCATCTCTTTCAGGCATTCTATCAAAAACCTGACGAGCAAACACAGTTTTATGACAAGAACCGTATAAATCCAACAACGAAGTCTGAACATAAATGTCCGAATTCAAACCCGATTTCAAGATCTGCCCATGAAGGGTTCTGCCTTCTTCAAGAGTGAGAAGCTCAGAGCAAGCCTTGAGCACAAATGGGTAAGTGAAATTGTTGGGTTGCGAGCCATGGTTCATCATTTTGAGGTAAAAGAGCAAGGCATCTTCGTGAGAATCAACATTGACGAAACCTCTGATCATGTTGTTCCATAAGAAGGGATTGGGGTCTGGGACTTGGTTGAATACCCAAGTGGCGTAAGATGGATTTGCAGAGGAGAAGCAGAAGGAAACGAGCTTTGTGATGACGAAGTTGTTTTGGTGAATGGAGTTTCGGACGATGTGGGCGTGGATTTCTTTCATTTGCTTGAAGGTTTGGCAGGTTTGGAGCAACGAGAAGGCCTGGTTCTCTAGCTGTTGATTTGGGTAGTTGTTGTTTGGGTTGATTTTCTGTTGAACTACAAGCGTTTGGGATGGAAGAAACGTTATTGAAGCAGCAGCCATGGCTGAGATTCTGTTGCTACAGAGAAATTCAATTGGCTTGCATGGTTTTGGCGGTTAAAGGCAGGCTCGAAGAATGAAGTACTTCACTAAGGCCCCGTTTGTTAACCAAGAGTATGTCAGAAAGTAATCTAGGACCCACCCGAAAGCGAGCCAATTTTATTTTTTTTAATTTTTTAAAAATAACTTTTAATATAATAAAATATTTAATAAAATAAAAGATATTATATCTTTAGATGGTGCACGAGAATTGCATAGTTATTAATGAAAATCATATAATGGTGTCATTGGTTAGCAAGAAAATCATAAGAATCCTAAGCTTCATTTTCAATTCTACCCTTATATTATAAGTTATATTTATGCTGTGTCAATTAAGGATGCAACTCGGTTTAGTTTGGTTTGTGTCAAGTTAGATTAATTTAATACAATGTTTTTTAGAATTACATCAGATATATTACATTGATAAATATTTAGAACATGTTAATCGTTGTTTTGCCAAATCATTTTTTTTATAACTGAAATAAAGTTAAAAATAATTATTTTATAAACTTAATTATCGCCTCCTAAAATAAACCAGAAAATAATATTATCCTTAGTTATATTAAATACTTTATCATACTAAATCGCTTCGGTTTGATTTGATTTAGATCTGTATATATCTATATTAGAGTTTGGGTTTCTGTTCGGTTTAATCGAAGCTTTAATTTAAAATCAAACCGATCTAATTCGATTTTATAATTTCAAAATCGAACCAAATAGCTAGAAACCCAATCCAAACTGAACCGAAGTCAGTTTGGAACAATTTGGTTTCAGGTTTAACGAACCCATGTTACACCCGTAATGTCAACCCCTGTAAATTCGGATGTTTAGTAATGGCAATGTAGAAAGAAAGACAAAAAAAAAATACTTTTTCTTAAGATACATCTTTGGGCTAATCTTGTAACAAAAACAAAAAGAGTTTTTCATCATTCTTTGTTTTTTTTTGGGTAGGAAGTTTTTCATCATTCATGTTCATAAAAGGGATGAGTCTTACACACTCTTTCATATTCTTGGGAACAAACGCGACAGCGGCATTTTCTTGAAATCCAAACAGGGCCTAAGGCAAACCAGAGTCACACTGTAGATAAGTGTCGCAGGGTATTTTCGTCAATACAGCTTCATTCCCGCCAAAAGAACCTTACCTATTAAAGCCTGGCCTAGCCTCCTTTACTTGTAAATCTCTCTAATCATGCTTAGAACTACCTTCACCCCGTTTCTGTATACTTTCCCAAACAAATCCAAACTCCCAAACAGATCCTTCACAATGTCCAACGCATTCCTACAAGCCCCACCAACTGTTCGACAAAATGCCTCACCCAATTTCTCCACTTTTCCACCAAACCAGTCTCCTCCAACCTCCGCTTACCTCCACCTCCCCTTCTGCAGAAAGCGTTGCCACTACTGCGATTTCCCAATCGTAGCTCTTGGCTCTTCTTCCTACCAAACCGAAGACGACCCTAGAATCTCGAACTACATCCAACTCCTCCGTCGAGAAATCGAAGCCACTACAACAAAATCCGACAACCCATCTCTCAAAACCATCTTTTTTGGAGGAGGAACGCCCTCTCTTGTGCCCCCAAGTCTCGTTTCGTCGATCCTTGAGACGTTGAGATCGAAATTCGGGTTGTGTTCGGATGCTGAAATCTCGATAGAAATGGATCCCGGGACGTTTGATGGAAAGAAAATGAGGGAATTGCTTGAACTGGGTGTTAATAGAGTGTCTTTGGGAGTTCAGGCGTTTCAAGAGGAGATGCTAAGGGGGTGTGGTAGAGCTCATGGCTTGAAGGAGGTTTATGAAGCTATTGATATTATCAGTTCATGTGGGTTGGAGAATTGGAGTATGGATCTCATCTCTTCTCTCCCTCACCAGACACAGGAGATGTGGAAGGAGAGTTTGGAATTCTGCATCAAAGCTCAACCTACTCATGTATCGGTCTATGATTTGCAAGTAGAGCAAGGAACCAAATTCGAAGTCTTGTAAGTAAATTCTGTGTTAAAAATATGTAGATAGCCCAAATGGACCGGTCAGATAGACGGTCCACATTGTGCCATGTGCCATTCATGCGAAGCATCCAAACCACATCTCTTGGTCCCACGAGAGGGTAACCTTGGAGGAACACCGTGGGTCTGAGGGAGGGTAACCTTGGAGGAACACCGTGGGTCTGTGGATTGGAGGCCTGGGATAGAGGCCCGTTGCTTAGGGCCCATCCCTAGCAGCCTCACCAAAGGAGGATATTAAACTAGGGCTGTCAATGGGCCAAGCCAGCTCAGCTCAGGCTCGTGAGCCAAGCTTTAGCCCAAAAAAAACCTTATTATCTTAATACGCTTGAGCCGAGTTTGGATAGGCTCAATTCGGTTAAAGCTTGGCTCAGTTTATATACAAAATTATGCATTTATATTCCTATATCTTATATTATATATTAATATGAAACATGCATGGTAATATATTAAACTCTATGTAAGAACAATCATCAACAATAATATTGATGTATAATATTGATGTATTTGGATTAAACTAAGCTTCTTTGCGAGATGAGCTTTTACAATCCAAGCTTTTGTGAGTTAAGCCTGAACCGAGCTTGAGCCCTAAAATTTTTAACGAGCTTTAGCCGAGCTAGAGCCTTGCTCGAGGTTTATGAGCTCGAGTCGAATTGGGCAAAACTCGGCTCGGCTCAACTTGTTTACAATCCTATCCTGGACGCTTAGCCGTTAACGGAAATGTGATGAACGGTTACTTTCCTACTACTATACATACCCTCATTCTGAATGAGGGCAAACAACAAGATATACCTGAAGAAGCACAACACCTCTCCACAACAAAACTTCTCTCATCCTCCTAGAATCTTTAGAGTACCCTCTGCCCCTCCTACCAATCACTAAGCCCCAACCCCACATCCCACAAACCCCACCTACAAAATACTAAAAGGATTTGTTTTTGCTTTGAAGAGTTTGAATTTGAAATTAGAGTTTCTACAGGTACAAACCAGGCGAGTTCCCTCTGCCTTCAGAAACCCAATCTGCAGAGTTTTATAAAATGGCTTTGGACACACTCTCAAAAGCTGGGTATAACCATTACGAGATCAGCAGTTACTGCAAGAATGGTTACGAATGCAAACACAATCTTACCTACTGGAACAACGCATCTTTCTACGGTTTCGGTCTTGGTTCTGCAAGTTACGTCGCCGGATCGAGGTTTTCGAGGCCGAGGAAGATGAAAGATTATGTGGGTTATGTTCAGAATCTGGAGAAGGGGATGGTGGATCACCATGAGAATACTCAAGTTGATGCCAAGGACATGGCCATGGATGTTGTAATGCTCTCTCTTAGAACTGCAAGAGGGTTGGATTTGAAGTCTTTTGGTGACGGATTTGGGAGATCTCTTGCTCTCTCTCTCTGCAAGGCCTTTAGACCATATATTGAGAATGGGCATGTGGTTTGCCTGGATGAGCAGAGAAGAGCCTTAGCTGTAAATGAATATGGTTGCATTGAAGAGGTGGCTGTGTTTATTCGGCTCAGTGACCCAGATGGTTTCCTCCTATCAAATGAGCTGATATCCATTGCATTCAGGGTACTCTCTCCATAAAACTACAATCCCATCTTGAACTCAAGGCTGTGTTTGGTTATATGGAAAAAGGATTAAATGTAAAAGAGCATTTTGCTTTTCTTTTCATTGTTATCTTCGGTTTTGGCTACAAGATCTTCTAGGAATATAAATGAAAGATGATTTTTCTGCATTTTATGCGTGTTTAGATATTTAGGAAGTGTGGGTCTCACATAAATTGTTTTTGTCAAACTCCTTTAATTGCAACAAAATGGGCTCTTTTCGCTTTCCAAAAAATAAAGGAATTTGTAAAAGGAAAAAAAAATAAGTAGAAGAATGCATTCCCCACTCTATCCTTCACCACCAAAGCTTCTTCCCGGTGACCGGTAAAAAGGTAGATAAAAAACTTTTCTCATTCATTCTTCTTAACCAAACATCAAGATCAAGTTTTTCTATTAGTATAAGTTTTCTTGGTACAACAAATAACTTCTAGAAAATTAAATTCCACTTTCCAACAAACTTTTTGGGATACCATTGACATCCAAATAGAGCCTTCATTTTATTGAGAAAAGTTTTGTGGGGTTTTTTACCAAAATGACACTTTTGAAAAAATACTTTCCAATGAATCCACATTTTCTAATGAATCAAAGACATAATTTTTGTCGGTGACAGAAAGTTGCTTTTCCTTTCGTTTCCTACAAATTATAACTAGCTAAACACAGCCAAAGCCATTTTTGGAAGGTAAATGATGTTTCCACTCAGGTAGTAGTTGGTATTAGAGATGCTGCCTCCAAGAATATGCGGTGAAGAAACATTTCATGTCACTGGCTCCTGATTTTGATGCAAGTGCAGATTGCTGATTTGTCTTTGTTCATTTAGAGGCATTTACAGGAACCAACTCATGAGATCTTCTGGGTTTTCGGTGCCAGGTTGAACCTTTTTTTGACATGCATTGAGAAAAAAATTCAAGCCAGACAGTTTAAACTACAATCTATTAATTTTGCACAAGCATCTTAAAGGGAAAATACAATCTCAGATGCTTCCCTATCTTTCAAAATCCCATAATTTGGGAACATGGTTTATAACGTTCAAAAGAATAGTAATGTTATACAGTGATAGTTTCATCAATGATCCTGGCCACTATTTTCCTGTCACGGTAGGAACTACGTAGGAAATTGGGCGATCTTGGCTTTGATCTAATAATGACAAATGTGATCTTACAAGGAAAAAGTATCGAAAGGTAGAAATGAACACCAGATTTTTCAACACCAACGCCAATCTTCAGTTTGGGAAAGGGGAAGCTTTGTGAAGAAATCCAATGCTCTGCCACTACCTTGTCTTTTCTCCAATTTGAAACTCAAAACCTACTAGACCTACAACAAAGAAATGGAGCAAGGTAGATTTCATTCCAGTTGTGAAGAAAATATAAACCAAAGTAACTGAAAGCACGACCAACAAACAAAATCAAAAGAGAATGTGCATAAGATTGATCATTCTGGTTCAGTTCTTATTCATTGTGCTTTGGTATATTTCTCTAAACCTGCCAGTGAGTAATTGTTTGTCCCAAAAGAAGGGATTGCGTAAATAAAAATTTCCCTGAACCTTCCAGATTCAGTTTGCTTTTGATACTTGATAGGCTTGAATGGCAGAACAACATTCATGCTACCTACCTAACTAGTTGGAATGAAACCTTTTTAATTGATTGATTCCTTTAGGCTCTGTTTGGATGCCAAGAGAATGCCAGAAAATTAGTAAAGTAATATGCTATAAAGTAATATGTTGGAAAGTGAAATTTAATTTTCATGGAAGCTGTTTGGTTGTATTAGGATAATGTATGACTACGACAGAAAATTTTGAATTTGATGTTTGGCTCGAATGAGAAAAGTTTTTCATCTACCCATTTTGCCCTTCATTGAATAAGTATAGGAATAAGGTAGCTTTGGTGGTGAAGGATAAGATGAGAAACATACTCTTCTCCTCACCTTTTAATTCTCCTTTCCAACAAAGTCCTTTCCTTTTTATCGGAAAACAAAAAAGACCCTTTTTCTGCAGTCAAAAGGGTTTGACTGAAACATTTTCTTTGTGACCCACACATTCCGAGTATCCAAACACGCATTATGCAGGAAAGTCGCATTTCCTTTATTTTCCCACAAAATCCGGCTCTCCAAGCCTTGTACACTTAATTCATTTTTCTATGGCTTGGTCACAGGCACCAAAGTGAAGAAGTTTAGCCACATTAAAGCTCCCCACAGGCATTTTGAAAACCTAGGAAGCTAATTCAGCAGTTAAAAACTCTAGTTTTGGTAGGAAACACAAAGGAAAAGGGGGGGGGGGGGGGGGCCTCATGTATAATGGTGGGCACACAAAAAACAATACCAACTATGAGGGCTTTGACTTCCGTCCACTTTGTGAGATACGCTTCAAATCTTGGATGCCACTTCTCAGCTCTCTGCAAAATTTACACAAACATTGTTGCGTCATTCAAAATGTTTGTTCCAACTGAGGTAATTGAAGAAGTCATAATAGGTACCTTTGGTATAAATAAACAATAATATAGAAAATTGGAAGCAGCATCAGAGTCAGTATGGAAATCGCAAGGTAGAGCACACTTATATGCTTCTGCACAGAAGAAACAATGGACGACATCAATAATAATAACCGAAAAGCATCATCAACAAAAAGATTTTCAATGTAATCTTCATGATGCAGCAAATTTAGCAGGAGGTATATGAGCTCAGCATCTATCATATTAAAAAGTAATGAATATTATGGAAGCCAAAACACACATCTAAGCGACTGAAAGGGTTTTCATAGAAATCAGAAGTTCTCATCTTTCCACCTGTGAGACAACCTTGAAGGAGCACTGTGGCAACTAGATGGCCCACAGGGTACCCTAGCAAGACATGGGCAAAACGAAAAAGCCTTCATGCATGGACAAAATGAGTGTCGTGCCGTAGTGATAGTGTCTAGGATGTGTTGGGAATTATATGCAAAAGGTAAATGGTATTTTGGAGAGGTCAGTGTTATTTACAAATAATCAGTATGGCTGTATAGGTAGGATTGCTTCCCCCAGCAACTACAGAAACACTCAGCATCCACCTCAAGGGATGGTGAGTTTGGTTGATCCTAATGGCAAGGCTACATATGACAACTTGGGGGTGAGTTCGGCTGTTCTTAGAAGGGTTCAGTGGATCTCATTGGGTGTTGTGTATAGCGGTGTCAATGAGCCGAGCTTGGGTCGGACCATGTTCGGTCCCAGCCGTGCCCTATCATGAAAAAAAGGCCCTAGCCCACCTAAGACTCACTCACGGCCCTATCTTTGGAGCCCAAGCCCGGCCCAATGATTATTCATAGGGCTAGGGCCAGGCTCGGGCCGGCCCCTATCATTTAAAACCACAAGATTCATGAGCATGTGCTTGTAATAAACCAAGCCCATATCAATGTTTTACAAGGTTTGCATGTCTAGACCTAAGAACAAAAAGGAAAGCGAACTTATAAAACGTTAATAATGGAGCATATGCCACGTTAACTAAAAAAAGAAAAAAAAAAACAGAAAAATGTACACAGAAATAGTTCTATTAGCTTAAGGATTTCTTATTTAATGGAACAACGGTGATAGGGCTGGGCTTTATCGAACTAGGCTAAGAGGGGACCAAGCCCGGCCGAAAATATAATACGTACTTAAAAATGAGCCAAAGCCCACCTCAATCCCTAAAAACATAGGCTCAGCCCACCCAAAAGTTACTTCGAGTTGAACGGGCCATGGGCCAGCCCACACAAGTTGACACCCCTAGTTGCGTAAATGTTAGGACAGAGCTTGGTAATAGATAGCAGAAACTACGAGGTATTACCAGTTCAAGTCTACACATGGATTAGGTTGTATGTATGTGCCATAGCTAAATGTTCAGCTATGCTGATGAGCTGGCTATTTTGGCAACATGAGCCTATTGTGGGCAGTTGCTTTGATTCACCTGGTCCACAAGGAGTGCAATTTTTGTGTGATATCCATAGATAGTGCTTGGAGCATTGAGAAGGCCTAGTATTAGGAAAGACACAGTGGCACTGCAAATGAGAGAGCCTTCAATGCCATGTTGGATGGCCAGCTTGGTCAAGGACCTCAGTGCCATAACATGGTACACATATAGATGTCTATATGACATAAGAACCCAAACTGTGTGATGAAAATCTTCGGAGCCTGTTGGCTGGTTAAGCTTATTTAATGTGCAAAACTCAAAGATGGGTTGCATCCTTATTGATGCTTTGTAATACAGGTTTGGGAGTCGACATAGACTTATTGGTTGTACACAGACTCTACATAGGCGATAACCGGAGTAACACACGGACATTTTCCTGTGAAAGGAATCTGACAGTGAAACTATTCACTCAAGAACTAATTAGCTTGGATATCTCCATTCATGTGAAAATGTCAATTTTTGTTCTTGCAGTTTCCTCTAAGGCACACAACCAACCTCTTAAAGGAGCACACACACCATGCATATGGACAACAACAAGAAGATTTCCATATTCTGAAAATTACCCTTACATGCAATAAAATTTGACAATATCCAGAACAACCAAACTATCAAAGTAAAAAGTGAAGGCAAACTCTACCCTTCCCCCTCTAGAAAAGGGTTTTCGTCCTCCGGTGCAAGTGTGGGCATCACAAAATTGGCGCAGGAACAACTCTGCCAATACGATAATCACACAATGATATCACTCTCTTTCTATTCTTATACATATGTACGTGTGTGTATGTGCATGTGTATTGGTTGTGAGATTTTGAAGCATACCATGAAGACGGCCTGCTGATGGACCCTCGTTGATAGGGAAACAAGTATCGGCAAGGCTCTGCGCATAAATAGCAGAATATAAACGGAAGAAATCATTGGAATGAATAAACTAAGAGCTATAGTGGTCAGAAAAAACCTCACACAGATGCCTATTTCTTGCAGCAGCCGCGGGATTGCACTTAGTCTTAGACAACTTGGCATCCATCACAAGGTCACAATGCAATGCACCACATAAATCTGCCAAGCACTTGCTTTGACTCTGGATTCAGCAAGAGTTTTATCATGTTACAATTACAATTAAAAATGTTCTCACAGTAAGAAAACAGGTTCCCAGACGTAAAGTTACATTCTAAATAATGTTTCAATAGGACTGAAAAAGCATGTTCAAGTAGATGAAAACACATCTACAAATATAAACAGAAGACTAAATAGTTGAGAAAAAAGAATAGCACCATAAGTTGTCAAAGGAAAAATGATTGCCGGGGAAGATTATTATTTAAAAACAGAGACAATTCACAGGGACCATGATTCTGAAATAGTATCAGTTAGCAGCAGTCCCAGGTGAAACTAACCCACAAATTTCACAAAGATTTTTATTTGCAAGGAGTTCCCACAGATTACAAAACACTAACATGTCTTTTTGGACCAGTAAACACCACCTTACCTTATCAATCTTGCTGGTTTGCAGTACTGCGGATTCGAGATTGATTTCTAGTTAGAATCAACTCCATGCTTTAGTTAACTAATGTATTTTTATCCATTAAAAAAAGTATTTTTAGTATAGTTTTCATGGGCTAAGGCTTTTACATCCCTCCTAGCTAGGTGCACCTTGTTTAAATTATTTTAATAAATTAGTAGGATCAATTCCTAGGTCCTGACCCACACCTTGTTTTAATTCTTTTAATGGGCTCAGGATTTTACATGTCAACAAGAATCTGGGTCTGGAACCATTTCCTTTAATGGGTGCCAGTCCATGTTAAACATCAAACTTCATAAAAATTAAGTAATTTCATATATTTAGACTTGAAATATCGCAATAAATTCAGTGTGACCAAAGATTTGCAGTATTTGACACTAAATCTTCAAAGTTCAAGAAAGGTCCCTCAATGCAGAATATGCTAATAAAAACACTTCCTCACAGTACATCTTCCCAACATTACACAACAGAGATAATAATGTATATAAGTCAACATCCATCAAAAGTTTATGGCATATAGAAGCAACAAAAACAAACATAAAGTAAGATTCATCTTAGTGAGAGTGTCATAATCGTTCAACACTTGCCCGAGACAGTGGTTGATGCAAGAAATTTTTCTGCATGACTATTATCGTATGGACCAGAGGAAATCTTTTGGAAGAGTTTCCAATAACAACAAAATGCCTTATCCGAACAATTGAGCCCGAAGGAGACTCGAACCCAAGTCTCAACTATGACCACTAAGAGACCACATCCATGGACCTGGTTGGAAGCTTCACCCAATCCAATAGAAGAGTTTAGGGACCAAAAGACCT
>JAUPMG010000017.1:15191201-15209025 GCA_031762675.1 Pachysandra terminalis | reverse complement strand
CCATATCTGGAACTTGTAGTTATGAGGATTTATTAATGTTATAAACTGCCTGCTTAGGTACTTGGTTGGATGTGATAATATTCTTGCCCGATTGCACACAAAGCGCCCTGAACTTTGTAATAAGGTTGGTGGGCTTTTAGCCATGCATATTGATGACCTACGGGCATTGGCACCTATGTGACTTTCAAAGACAGAAGAAGTACGGGAAGACAAAGATCACTGGGCAACCAACATAACCGGTGATATTTATGGGAAGGGGTGGATCAGTGAGATGTATGGGTATTCCTTTGGTGCTGCAGAAGTGAGTTATATGATCATTCCTTCCTTTGCAAGCTAATGATTTTGCTACAGTTCTTGATCTTTTCTGTTTGTGTCGTCTGCTTGATCAGGTGGGACTTCGCCACAAGATTGATGATAACTTAATGATCTATCCTGGATATATCCCACGGGAAGGTGTTGAGCCTATTCTTTTGCACTATGGCCTGCCATTTAGGGTTGGAAATTGGTCCTTCAGTAAATTATATTATCATGAAGATAACATTGTTTATGACTGTAATCGGCTCTTCCCTGAACCTCCTTATCCTAGAGAGGTACATGAACTAGAACGGATATATATAAGACAAGTCAGGTTGCACCGAATTGTTTGGTACAATTGAACTTAAGGTTACTTCTGTTTTGCAGGTTAAATTGATGAAAGCTGATCCAAACAAAATACGGGCTCTATTTTTGAGTATGGAATGTATTAACACCTTGAATGAAGGTCTTCTATTGCACCATGTGTCATCTGGGTGCTCTAAGCCGAAGTGGTCGAAATACTTGAGCTTTCTAAAGAGCAAGGCTTTTGCTGAACTTACCCAGCCGAAGTATTTAAGTCATGACAATATGCAAAGTGAGGAAGCTGAGATACAAGAACAAGCCTTTGATGAACCGGTGAAGAGTTACCCAAAAATTCATACCGTTTTCTCTGCAGAGTGTTCCCCATATTTTGACTGGCAAACCGTCGGACTTATGCACAGTTTTCGCTTGAGTGGCCAGCCTGGAAATATCACACGGCTTCTCAGCTGTACAGATACAGACTTGAAACAATACCGAGGCCCTGATCTGGCTCCCACCCATTATGTTCCATCCATGAGCCGGCATCCCCTATCAGGCGATTGGTAATCTATTTTTCCTCATTCTCTTTTTTTTTTTTTTCCATGTATGGTGCATAACTACCCATCCATAAATTGGTCCACCCCACGAAGTGGATTTCAATGTGTGGTTTTGATGCTAAACTTGATGATGCTATGTCGTCATGGGTTCACTCTGGATTGACTTACCATTCACCAACCACAGTGCGCGCGTGCACACACATGCGCACAGAAATGGTCAACATATATAGTTACTACTTCCAACAAGAAAAGTATAATAGAAATAGAGGATGATAAAGCTGCTTTTTTCCCCCAGGTATCCAGCAATCAATAAACCAGCTGCAGTCCTTCACTGGCTTAATCATGCAGACATGATATTAAGAGGGCCAATTACACCGTGGGAGTTCAAAGCTGCACGTGGCCGTCCAGTTTCAACCCCTTATGAGTAAGTAAAAGGACCTCCTCCCTCCTATCTCTCTCTCTCAATGTGTGTTCGCATATACATGCTCATTGTGGATGAATCAGTTTGTGTTTCATGTGTATAGTTTGCATCAAGGTTTTAAATTTCGATATCACCAGATTTTCTAGCAAAATTTCGCCGACCTGGTGGAATATTTCGCCAGGTTGGAGAAATATTGGGAAAATATTTCGCCAAAATTTCGACAAGATGGGGGAAAAAGGGGAATTGAGCGAATTCCTCCCTACATTTCATCTCATTGGGGGCCATTTTGGCGAAATTTCAAACCTTGGTGTGCATGAATAAACATTTTTCAGTGTCTTACCCCCCCGTTTTTTTAATGCACATTAGCTACCTCATTGGGTGTGACAATGAGCTTGCAAAACTCCATACTCGCAATCCTGATGCTTGTGACAAAGTTGGCGGTGTAATCATCATGCATATAGATGATCTTCGTAAGTTTGCTCTACTATGGCTGCATAAAACTGAGGAGGTTCGAGCTGACAAAGCTCATTATGCAAAAAATTTCACTGGAGATATTTATGAAACTGGTTGGATCAGTGAAATGTATGGTTACGCCTTCGGTGCTGCAGAGGTATGTTGTATGTAGTTGAATTGCGATTCACAATCTAACTAGAATTATCGCCTCTCTCCAGGGGTGGAGCCAGAATTCTATTGTAGCGGGGGAGAGATTTGACAAAAATCAGTTTTTAGCTTTTAAGAATGTGTATTGATGTTTTCTTCTATGCAGTTGAACTTGAGACACCTCATAAACCGTGAGATATTGATATATCCGGGATATATTCCAGAACCCGGCATCAAATATAGGGTGTTTCACTATGGATTGGAGTTTAGTGTTAGGAACTGGAGCTTTGACAAGGCGAACTGGAGGAATGTAGATTTGGTTAACACATGCTATGCGAAGTTTCCAGATCCACCAGATCGTTCCACACTCAATTCAACTGATGAGGATATCATGCGGCGGGACCATTTAAGCATAGAATGTGCCAGCGCACTGAACGAAGCTCTCCGTCTGCATCACGAGAGGAGGAACTGCCCTAATCCCAGTACCTTAACCACTTCGAACTGGGAGGAGAAGGAAACTGAAGTGACATTGTCAAGGAAAGTTGGTAGGTTTGATGAAGACTTGAATGCTGCAAGAAGTAATCCTGTGCCAACCACTGCTTCTCATTTATCGTTCGTGCCTGCTTCCACGGACCGCATCTTTATTTCTATGCGGTATTGGGTAATCGGTCTATGGGCTTTCTTTGTTTTGGGTTTGTTAGCAGTTATGTCGATGGTTCTAGTGGATCGTAAGGGAGAGAAATCGAAAAGCAAAGCTTACAGAAACAAGAGAAGAGCTTCTTCTTATTCTGGATTCTTGGATATGAACGGGAACGATAAGCTTGCTTCAAAACCTTAAATTCCCCAGGGAAAAAAGAATCCGATTTTCTGTAATCCGTCCCGGGATCTTCATCTTCTCAGTCAGGAAAAGGAAATACAGCCCAAGAGAAGTGTGGGATCTTGGAACAAGATCTCTCTTTATTGGTGAAAGACACAAAATTATGTTTTTGGGACTGGGACTGGGATTGTTCTTGTATCAGTGGAAGTTGGCACTCTCAGCATTTCTCTGAAGAACTTTTGTGCTGAGTTTTGTTTACTTATTTGATTAGATTTCAATTCCAGGAAAGTATAATGTTTAATTCGGAGTTCGCAGCAGTGTTTCAGGCTTCACATGTACCAGATTTGGAGATGTAGTTTACACTAACAGTGTCTAGTTGAAAAAAAATAATACAAGCTTCAATATTTTTTTTCCCATTCTGATTCTCTCTCTCTCTGCTGCTCTTTGTTATTCTACCTGTAAATTTGCCTTTTCTTCGTGTATTTGTTACTGTTTGTCCAGATTTCTGATTCTACACAGAGTGAGCTTCATGTCTTTGGACCTCTTGGGACTGATATGAAGGAAAAACTATTACTGATTTAAAGATGCTGCTGATATCTGTTGAAGACCAAGTTTTAAAGTCTCGGACCGGTAGTACCGTCCTGTCCGGATCCAGTACAAAAACTGTACTGCCTATTTTTTTTTTAAACAAAAAAAAAAAAATTGGATTGGCTGGACCGGTCACTGGACTGACAGTACCGGTTGGTACCGGACCGGTCCAAATTGATACCAGTTTGGACCGCCCAGTTTATAAATTTAAAAAGAAAAAAAACACCAGACCAGTTGTATACCGTACTGGTATCGGTTGTACTGATCCGGTCTAGAGCCTCACGATACAACAGTTGTATCGTGACTTGGGACCACGCCGGTCCCATCTGATCTCGGTATGGACCAGATCGGTCCGATCCTTGAAACCATGTTGAAGACGCTTTCCGATTACATGTTCTTCGATCTGAAGTCGACTCCGGTGCCCGGAAGGCGTGCAGAGAGCTAATTTGTTTTAGGAAGGCCTCCCAAGTCTTATGTTACAATGATGTTGCAACAACTGGTTGTTCAATCTGTCATGTCCAACCCCCCTTTCTCTTTTGTCAAGTTAAACCAAAACACCCAGATAGAATGTTTGAAGTAAATCAGTTTTTAAGATGAAGAATCTAGTATTGATAACCAGATACTTTGATGATCACAAAAGAGGATTTTATTCTTTAGAAACAAATTAAAGTTAATGATCTTTGATACTGCTTTGTTTGCAAGTCATTCCATTTACATTTGTTGAATTTTATCAAGGCTCCGTTTGTTTAGCAGGATTTTGTGGGAAAACAAAGAAAAGACGGCTTTCCTGCATAATATACGTGTTTGGATACCTGAAAAGTGTGGGTCCCACAGAAAATGTTTCAGTCAAACTCTTTTGATTGCAGAAAAATGGCCCTTTTTGTTTTCCGATAAAAATGAAAGGAATTTATTAGAATAGAAAGGAAAATGAAAGTAAAAATGTGAGGAGAAGAGCATGTTCCCCATATTACACTTCACCACTAAAGCTTCCTTCTTTCTGCAGGCTGAACTTATACAATAAAGGGTAAAACGACTAGATGGAAAACTTTTCTCATTAATTCCTATTAACCAAACATCAAAATCAAATTTTTTTGTCTTAATCATACATTTTCCTGAAACAACCAAACACGTTCCAGGAAAATTAAATTTCACTTTCCAACCCATTTACTTTTAACCAAATACAACCAAACAGGTTCCAGGAAAATTAAATTTCACTTTCCAACCCATTTACTTTTAACCAAATACAACCAAACAGCCTCCATGAAAATTAAATTTCACTTTCTAACCCATTTACTTTCAACCAAACAGCTTCCAACACATTTACTTTCTCAACAAACTTTCTGGCATTCTCTTGGCATCCAAACGGAGCCCAATGTTTCATTCAAATTACACAAGACCGTTTTAGAGCCTAATTAGAAGCTGGTTTGTCTGCTTATTTCTTCCTTTCTTTTCCAAATTCAAATTAAGCAATCAAATAATTATTTATTATAATGAAAGAGATTCTCTCTGCATATCACCAAATCTTTGTAATTTGAATGTCCTAAGCATGACAAAGGAAAAATAGACGTTGGAAGAAGAAAAAAAAAATTAAAAAATGGGACCCAGATAATCAAGTAGAAAAAAAAAAAGACAGATTATCTAGCTTTTTCAAACATGGAAAGACATCCATATCCCCTACCTTTGATTTTAAAAAATAGACCTCACTTGAAGGCAAACAAACCCAAAAGCTTTCCTCTTTCTGCACTTCTTTCTCTTTTTCTTCTCCACTGGTATATGCCTGTAATTCAAATTTCAAAGTGAATCTCTTTTAGGGTTTTCAAGGGGATGAGACAGAGAGACGAATAGAGTTCAGAGTAGGATTTTTCTGGGTTTTTTTTCTACTGCAAAAGTAATGGGGGAATCAGCTTGTCTCATGCAAACCTTCTCTCATACCTCTGATACTTCTAATGGAATCAAACAGGTCAGTAGAAGAAACAAAGAGGAGAAAAAAAAAACCCCATTACCCATTTCAAGATTCTGTTAATGGGTTCTTACGGTTTCGCAAGATGCTTAAATGGGTTTTTCACTTCATGGTTTCTGCTTAATTTTTTTCTTTCTTTCTTGATTACTTGTTATTATATAGGACTTCAAACAGATTCTGTTAATGGGTTCTTACGGTTTAGCAAGATGCTTAAATGGGTTTTTTAAAGATTCTGTTGAAGTTGAAGCTCTTCATGGTTTCTGCTTAAATTTTATTTTCTTGATTACTTGTTATTCTATAGGACTTGAAACTAATAAATAGTGGGAGTTTCATGTCATTGGCATCTATGAATCTGCAATTTCTTCTTTCTTCAGTTTGATATATGGAGATATTTGTTTGTGATTTTGATATTATTAAGACTTCATTTGTGAGTGCAATTCTGAAAACCAGAGAAAATTTTGTCTTACAGGGAGACCCAATTCGCGCACTTGGGGAGTCGATCTCTTTCGGGAGGTTCATGACAGAGTCCTTATCCTGGGAGAAATGGTCATCATTCTCTCACAATAGGTACTTAGAAGAGGTTGAGAGATATTCCAAGCCAGGATCTGTTGCTCAGAAGAAAGCTTATTTTGAAGCTCATTACAAGAGAATAGCTGCTGCAAAAAAGGCGGCGGCCTTGCTTGAGCAAGAAGAAGCTGCAGCTGAACATGTCACTGAACCAGAAACTGAAGAGAGAGTTCACAATACTATTAATGCAGAATTGGAGCAGGAGGGATCAAACATCTGGGTGGATGCCGATGAATCAGAGGAAGCTAAGGCCTCCAATACTGATGAACCCAAGGAAGTTGTGGGTGCAAATGGATTTATCTGTGGAGTTGAGATGGATGAATCGGGATCGTCCACCAAGGTGGAAGCAGCAGATCCAGTAATTAAAGAACGGGTTCTTGTGGAGAACAACAATAAGATTACTGAGACCTTAATGGCAAGAATTCTGCTTTGTTTTCATCATTCTAGTTTTTCATACTATGATCACAGTTTCATTACTCTTCTAACTGTTTTTGATTGATGTTTCAGGATAGTTTCCCTGCTAATCAGGAACCCATGGCCTTAACAAGCAAGAAGAAACCAATGATTTCTTCCTCAAATTCATCTGTTTACAGTACAACATCCAAGCACCCATCATCCTCTCCCAAACCCACAACTGCTCATCCTAGAAAAGAAAATAATGCCACCCCAAACAGTAAGAAGTCTGCAAGAAACTTGGTGGAGAACAAGAGATCATCTCCGAGATCGCTGCATATGTCTATCAATGCTGGAAAAATCAATGAAATTATGTCTCCAGACCTCCAGAAGATTGGGGATTCAGGAATTCAAGCCAGGTCCTCTAAAACATCTAAAGACTACTCGACGACTCCTCTAAGAACTCCTACCAGGGTGCTTATTTCTCCGCCTGTTGATCAATTCTTTTTTATTTCCATCATTCTAACTTTTCACACTATGATCACGGTTTGATCGCTCTTAATCATTTTTGGTTGTTTCAGGAGAGTTGCAATGCTAATCAGGAACCCATGGCCTTAACAAGCAAGATGAAACCAATGGTTTCTTTCTCAAAGTCATCTGTTTACAACAGAACATCAAAGCACCAATCATCCTCTACCAAACCCATAACTCCCGTATATCCTAGAAAAGATTATAATGCTACCCCAAATGGTAAGAAGACTGCAAGGGACTTGGTGGAAAAGAAAAGATCATCTCCAAAATCACTACATATGTCAATCCATTTCACTGCCGCTGGGGAAATCAATGAAATTACATCTCCAGCTCTCCAGAAGACAGGGGATTCAGGAGTTCGTGCCGGTTCCTCCAAAACAATTCCTATAAGAACTCCAACCAGGGTGCTTATTTCTCCTCCTGGACTCACTAACCATAACATGTTCATATTAGACATAATTTGTCATGCATGCTAAGATGATTTTCATTTTCATACTGTAGGCATCTGTGAATGGTGGGGTACCAAAGCATCTCTCCATAACACCTCGCTCAGAAAATAAAAGGTAATTCACTTTATAAAATTTCATAACAGTCTCAGAATGTCAAAAAATTGCTACCAGTCAATAAATCATATTATGTGTTTGGAAATTTTCGGATTTCAAGTAAAGGTTTACTTTTATGACAGATCTAAAACATCACTGGATTGTTCAATCTCTGAAAGCAGAATAATGGGCGAGAAATGGAAGTCCCTCTCTGTTGAGTAAGAAGTTTAATAACTTGTATAACCTTTTATAGTTCATCTCTTTTGAAATGTAGAGCTATTTAAGTATGTAAGTCGAAAACTGGAAATGGAGGGTATTTGTCAAACCCTATTTATGTTTATATCCTTAGAAATTATAGATGTTATGTTACTATATATATATATCTGTAGGGATTTCAGTTTACAGACTGCAAAATATTAATACACACACACACACACACACACACACACACACACACATATATATATATATATACACAGTTAATAAATACCTGCATCAGCATTCATCCCTCCCAGTTTACCTACACGACGAGTGCAAGACTCTTTATTTTATCAAATCTACCACGGTTGTCTTTAGGTTGAAAAGACAATTTGATTATCACAATCATGCCACTTGAATCTTGTTCTGTGTATTAATTATAGATACCCAAGAGAATGTAATAGATCATATGTGTGGCACTGCCTGAAAATATTACTATTATTAGGTTGGAAGGATTTGGATGCTGGGTTGCCCAAGTATTTTTAAAACATCTCAAAATAAAAATTATATTTTCTCCTCTAGGAAATATAGCAGTATATTAATTTTACATTATTTTCTCCTCTAACCAATTATAGCAGTATATTAATTTTATTGTATGTCTATAAATAGCCCTGAAACCCTCCTTTCTGTAATTGTTCGTCGTTGACTTACAAGGAACTGTAGTTATTTCTGATAATTGTGCATGTCTGGCAGTCGTTCCAAGTCCTCAAGTTCATGCAGAAGCAAACCACCATCACCATCTCCAACTGTATTTTCTCCTTTTAGCTTCAGGAGTGATGAAAGAGCTGCAAAATGGAGGGAGGCATGGCCCGACCCTATAGCTCTTTCCATTTATTTCATATATTCATGCCAGATTTCCAGATTAGAAAGTGCTTGTATTTATTATCTCATTTTGTGTTTTCTGTTCTCTATACTTTCAGAGGCTGGAAAAAAAATTCAATGTCGAGGAGGATCAAAAAATGCAGCAACAAACAAAATCGAAGGTTGTTGTGTCGTTATGAAGCTCTGTTTTAGTAGTAATTTAACAGATTTGGATATAACCTTTTTAATGATTACTCTTTTTTCATGTTTTGCAGGAAAAAGCAGAAAATGAACTCAAAAAACTGCGTCAAAGTCTTGGTTTCAAAGCTAAGCCAATGCCGAGTTTTTATCAGGAAACAGAATCACCAAAGAATAAGATAAAGAAGGTATCTATATTAATATGTTTATCAAGTTACTTCACAATGCTGCCTGATCATGTTTATCAATCGCGCTGCAACCATTATAAAGGCTTAACAATTTAATAGCTGAGACAAGACTTTAAAACCGGTTTCCTTATCGAATCTGATAGAGATGCTAATCCCTTAATTTTTCCTTTTAACAACGATAACACACAACAATGATATCATATCCTAACTAATTGGTGTCAATAACAGGAATCTTGTTCTGTCATTACTGTTAAGAACCACTTACTCTAAAAGCTTAAGCTTTTAGATTAAGTGGTTATTAACATGGTATCGGAGCGGGAGGTCAAGTGCTCGAATCCCAGGGGTTTATGTTTTGTGTTTGCCTCAGTGCCCTCCGTCTTGTTCCCGTGCGGGAGGGTGTTGAACCATTTGATATACATTGTTGTGCCGTTCTCTAACAGCTTAAGCTTTTAGAGTAAGTGGTTCTTAACATGGTATCAGAGTGGGAGGTCAAGTGTTCGAATCTTGGGGGTACGTGTTTGTGTGTTTGCCTTGGTGCCCTGTGTTGTTCCCATGCAGGAGGGTGTTGAATCATTTGATATGCATTGTTGTCCCGTTCTCTAATAGTTTAAGCTTTTAGAGTAAGTGGTTATTAACAATTCCCACCTATCAAAAACTGTATCTTTGGCTAGCTTATGTATCCTCGAAACATTTCTATTTGGATTCCTCTAGTCATTTTGAATCCTTGACCTTCTTGCAGACACCTCCTCGCGGCTCTGCTTAGCATGCTTAGATCATCTTAAACACCCTTCTTTTGTTTTATCACCTATTGGGTTCATCTTTTTCATCATATCAATTGTTTTCTTTTCCTTTTCAGATTCCTTTGATGCGACCTCGATCGCCCAAGCTTGGAAAAAAGCCTAGCCCTGGCACAATCCAAGACACAAGCTCTCTGCCTCCTCGAACTCCTTCAGCCAAGATTGGAGAATCGAAGCATGTTATGAAAAAGAATAGCCGGGCCCAAACACACACTTTCACTATGCTACCTAAGAAGGATTCCCATGAGAACTATTCCCCCAATATTCAGCCATGAGTACTGAAATGAGTTGGTTTCTCGATTTTTCTCGTATCAGGTGCAGCACAACATACAAGAATCAATTCTGCCTGTACTGCTGATAGTTTAGAGCCACTTCCAGTTCTACACATTGAGATCAGTTCCAAATAAAGTTTCCAAGGGGATGGGTACCTAATTTCTGTTGACATTGCTTTCTGCACTCGGTAGAAGTGATATTGTATTGTTTCTACTTATCAAGAGGTATTATATATCAATTCTTCATTTATCTGTTTATGATTAGCTGTGCTATGTAATTATATAGATATATTATGGAAAAGGGATCTGAATGTTCCTATTTTGAGTGTGCTGCATAAACACAATTGCATTTATAGTGTTTCTGAATGTTTAATTTTACGTTTAAATCTACTTTGATCAAGCTGTAACCTTACAAGAAATAGGAATAAGCAGTATCAGAAGATTCAGAACCTAAATTTTGCGTCTTCCTATGAGTTAACGATGAAATTTTTTCCATACTCAAATCTAGTAAAATGAATGCATACGTATAATGCAAGAGTCATAAGGGATTTTGCGAAATGAATCTGTGAGGGTTTTAACAAAGTTATATGGCAGCTGCCAATCTTATGCAACCCTCCTTTACTTGGTCTTAAGACCTGCAATGCACAAAAGATAGAGCCGTACTAGAGTTCAAATCATTTGGAGTGATGGTGGAGTGATCAGTGGAGTGCCCAGTGTATTCAGTGTTTCAGAGGATTTCCGTTCCATAACAATATTGATGGAGTTAAAAATATGATACAAATGTAAATAAATTAGGGTAAAGAGAACTTGAAGCAAGCTGGATATGCTCAAATATTTCTCATAACAGGTAAGCATCTGTTTTACATGATACAACATCCATGCTGCATTTGGGGGCCAATGCATGATCCAGTATACACGTTCTACTTGTGGGAGGGATAGATTACCTGGGAGAAAGAGTAAGATCCTTCATTGCAGATATCTAGCAAGCAGATTCCAGTTAATTGAAGTCATGCTATGAATAAGCCTTGACCCATAATAGGATATCCCATCGAGTCATCAAGATAATCATAGTTAAGCCTAAATCCATCGTACAAATGGCCTGGAAGTTCAGTAATGAGCTCTTGATCATTGTAGTTTGAGAACATGTTTTGAAACCCACGATTCTCAGTATAGCCATAACCTTGAAGAGAACCGACTTTTAAGTCTTCATCTGAAGGCACCGAAACTGATCCGCTTCCAGAAGTTAAGTTCTGTTGGACCGATTCCCAAGTGCAATTCTGATTGAAGCTGTGATGTTTCATGCTTGATGTAAAGGTGGAAATGGCCTCAGAAGATTCCTGAGAAATGCGGCTGTCAGACTTGGGAGAAAATAAGTCAAATGTGCGTCCTACTACAGATACGCTTCCAATCGGTTTGATTTCAGACTCCGATTTATCTCTTTCCGCGATAGAAACTCTGTAGTTTATGGATTGAGGGATTTGATGCTGTAGATCAGGCAGCTGCAGATGGTTGTAGCCATCCTTTAACAGAAGATATGGCTCGTGTTTTTGCTTGCATGGAATTTGTCCACTCCATGATTTCTGTATTGGGATGGTACACTCAAATGATGCAGAGTCGATATCTGGCCCCAGTGACCGGAAAGAATGTGTGATACCTGTCTGAGAAGTATTGCTTGGATTTTGAGGATTGGGTACATCACCTGTCAAAACTTTTTTGTGTTCTTGTGTTGGCAAGAACGAAATGATGCCCTTCAAATCACCTTCATGGATGCTTGGGTCCACATCTTGGTCAAGTATTTCGGTACCAGAATATCCGATGTTATTGTTAGCGGCATTATTTTGGCTCACTGTAGTTGAGCATTGAAGACTAAAACTTCCAGGAGAATCTCCGAACGAGAAATCAGGTGGTACCCCACAGCAAGAAGTTTTCGATTCATTTTGCTTCTGCAACCTACTCAAGTAGAGGCGGAACTTCTGCACATGGGAAAAATTTCTTAAAGAGATTTTCCTATAATGTACACATCTATTGAACACTAGTGTGTGCATGCAATGAAAAAGGGAAAAATGTGGCAGGTTAATGAATGATAATGTGTCTCAGATACATTACTATTGTCCAAAAGATTTTAAAATCCCAATCAATAATGACAAGTGGAGTTTGCTGACCCAGTATATACTGATCATGTACATATGGTCTTATCCCCTTCACGTTTTAACAATATATATATATATATATTACACTCTTACTGATCAAGAAGAAAAGTATCACCAAGCCATTGACTTTCTGGAGCAAAGTTAGCAGTTCCCCTCAGTAAACCAAATTTGATTGGATATATCTAGAAAGACCTGAATTCTAGCAGATGACAAGGTTTTAAGAAGGCAACCATGGAATCAAGTAGCAAATGTTTGAAGTTAATTTCATAAAATAGTAACCTGAATCTGTTTATTCTGCTCCTCAACATTTTTTTTCAGAAGGACCAATTTCATGTTGTTTACATTCTTAAGTTGCATAAACAGAGGGTATATATGTTAAACCCCCCACCCAGAAAAAAGACGTGCATTCTTTTCATCAGTTTGTTTCACATGTTTCCCCTCAGGTGTCAGCTATAAAAGTTATTCCGCAAAATTCAATCCTGAGATGGGAACAAATCATTGTAACCAACATGAAGAAACATAAGCCTTTACGATAGAAGATCCATAGTTTACTTATTTAGAAGTTTCTAAATAAAACAAGTGCAGATAAGGGAGAGACAGCATAAACATGTTTCAAATATCAGCATGAATACTGTAGGAACAGTTTTTAAAAGAAGTTTTTGTATATTTAAAGAGTGATGCAATAGCAGTTGCCCAAACTTCAATAACACGACAGAGACCTTGAAAAAAAAAACTCTCATGGTGACTCAAAAATATTTGTATTGTCTCATAAAGTTTACTGAATAATTATCATGGAATAACAAAATTAGTTATTGACTGTGATAACAGATTGGTAAGTGTAGAACAAGCTCCACCAGATAATGACTCCAAGCAAGTATTTGGAAAATGAAAGAAATAACTACCTGCAGGTGGCTGGCAACATTTTCTCTAGTCAACCAGGGAATCTTCATCTCGTCAAGTATTTTCTTAGGACCAACTTCTGCCAAAAGGAAATTAAACATCACGGCTATGTATTTGCATTGTCAAGATATAAGAAAGTAATCCATTATGATCACAAGCAACTGCTGCCAACTTGGAAAAAAAAAAAAAAAATTCTTCCAAATGATCACAAGCAAATGCTGCCAATTTGAAGAAGAAAAAAAATATTAAATTAAATTCTTCCACTGTGATGAAGATGTATAGAGAAAATTGCAGGAAATTTAGCTAATACTCACTATCAAAGCCAATCTGATTCACCGCATCAACAAATTTCCGATGAAGATCTCCAGACCAAACTACTCTAGCCTTCTTCACAGAACAAGTATCACTTGTCTCTTGGTCATCATGCTCTTTGTTGTCCTTATCTTTCCTTTTCTTTGCTGAACCCAGATCACCAGTACTTGGTACAGGTGCATCATCAAATTCATCAAATCCATTTATCATCATCTGAATATCCTCAATTCTATCATGATTTCCACTGTCTTTTACTACCTCATGTATTTTCTTTCTAAAGACGTGTTGCCATATATTTTGAAGTTCTTTCATTCGTATAGGCTTAAGAAGATAATCACACGCTCCATGTTGAACCCCTTTCATCACCCTGCTTGTTTCCCCATCAACAGACATCACTGTGTAGATTCAGAGAATACATCTCCTCAGGAATAAAACAATCAAACAATGTTTGAAAAAGAAAAGAAAAAAACAAATATCTTCAAAAGTCAATGAGTGGAGAACTGACTGATGACAGGAAGATCCATCTCCAGTCCAACATGTTCAAGGAGTTTGAATCCATCCATGTCAGGCATGTTTACATCACTAATTACAATGTCAAATTTATATTTTCTTTCACGAAGCATGTCCAGAGCCTCTCTTGCAAGACAGCAGGTGGTCACTGCACCATGCAAAAGCAACAAAAAGTGATACCAGAAAATGTCAGAAAATTACGGAAACAAAACCGTCATAATGGCAGGGTGGAAGCATGTCCAGAGCATCTCTTGCTAAACAGGTGGTCTATTGTGTTTCCACAACAGACTAGTATGTAGTCAAGTGATCACATTACTCCATAGAGCTGTCCATTGTACCTTTGCTATACTACCCAAGAAAATAATTTTACAGTCAGAAAAACAAGACATTCAACTTACAATATAGAGTCATAACCCTGTACACTAGGACCCAGTAATTGAAACCCCTTTCATTCTTAATTTAAAAATCTATTACATATAATCAAAAAATCGTATTCCATGGTCATGAATATTTAGAAATTGAAAAGATCACAACCAAAACACATACCTATTAACAGTGTAAAAGTATCAACTGTTGACCCAAGCCACAAGCATATCACTTTAACATTCACTAGCCATAATATTACAGATGACTATGAAAGTGAAAATAGTATATGAAAAAAGGGGAAAGAAAGAAAAAAAGCTCGATGCATTTTCTAATAAGAAATACCAAGCAGCAATCAAGTTGAATTGTATCAGCAAGAGAAAGGAATCAACTAGAAGGCAACTTCACATTGAAATTTAACAATTTAACAGTCACAAGCCTAAGATAACAAAGAAACCCTAATTTGTACACTCATACAAGAAGTTAAAAAAACAAAACTAACGTTCCTTCGCAGGAAACTAACTTGCCATCCCCTGCAATATGCAGTAGCATGTGTTTGATGTGTAATTTTGCTAGCTAACTCACAAAGATTTTATCAAGGAAATCCCTGCACTTCAAAGAAACTTATCCAATTTAGAATCTAAATTCATAGCAATTATACAAGCTCAAAGTAAAATTAACCATAACCTTCCTTAGTCACAAACTAAAGGTGTTTTTTCTTCACTTATTATATCCTCCCTAGCACAATCACAGCATTTTAATACATGATTAATACACTATCCAAACAAAAAAACAAAATCATAGTGAAGTAGTGAAAAAGCCTTTCATCTCTCATGACATACTTAGTCTAAAACTCAAACTAAGCATGCTCTTCCAAATTTCCACCATTGAAGCAAGGTCATCAAGAAACCCCCAACATAGAATCAAATCAACTACTAAATCATCAAAAAATCTCATAATCATCCAATAGAAATTCATATACTCAATCAATGACACCACCATGAAAACCAAATTAAACTGAAAAAAATGAAAAAGGACTAAGAATGAAAACAAGAATTGAATCAAATGAATTGAACCGAGATTCTAAAACGTAAAAAAAAAAATCACCTTCATAAGAACACTTCTTAAGCATCTTTTCAAGGATTTTCAGCCATGCTAGATCATCATCGACCACAAGAACACGAAGACCAGCCGGAAAGAAATCAGTTCGAGGAGAAGAAAAACCATTCTCCATGAGGATTAACTGTCAAACCTAACTCAGATCGAGAAAAGCAAACTAGGGCACAACAGAGATGGAGAAAAAGGAAGGAAGGAGAAGAGGGGGGGTTTTGCTTTCGGTGGCAGTGTTCTATATATAAGGAGAGAAGGAAGAAAGAGAGTGAGCAGTGCCCAGTGTTTAAAAAAATGAATTTTTTTTTCTTCTTACGAGAGAGATGGAACAAAACAAAGGAATATTTTGGCCCAGGCTAGTTAACGGTCTCTGCGGCGCATTTTAGCAATTATTTATTTATTTTTAATCTTTTCAAGTGCTTATTAAGTAACAACTTTGTTAGTGGAGTGAAGAATCTAGAGTGGATGAAAAGCACGTTTTGAAGGTTTTTTGTACCGGTACCGGGTATCGGGCAAGGTTTAAAGTCTCGGGATCGGAGACCGGACCAGTCCGGTATCATCCGGTTGAGATCTGGGCCAATGTTTTTTGGATCGGTCGGACAGGTGGTACCAAACCGGTCAAGATCGATACATGTTTGGACCGTCTAATTTATAATTAAAAAAAGAAAAGGAAAGAAACCAGACTAGTTGTATCGGTATATCAGTCACCGGATCGATCCATACTGGTATTAGTTGTACTAGTCTGGTCTAAAGCCTCACGTCGGTATGGCCCAAATCGGTCTGATATGTGAAATCTTAGTATTGGGATCGGGTTCAGATTGGTCCTGGCTGGTACCGGTCCAGATCCAATACGAAAGTAATAAACTTGTACCGAATCGACCAAATCGATACCTCACAAATTTAAAAAAAAAAAAAAAAACATATCGAATCGATTATATCAGTCTGATCCAAAACCTCACAATACAATTGTTTGTATTGTGGCTTGAGATCGGACTGTCGAGGATCGAACCTTTAAATATTAACATTTGTGGCATATGGAAATTAAAGAGAGGATGGAAGAAGTTAAGTGCTCTTCGCCTTTTAAGATTAACACATTTAATTAAGGAAAAGAGTTGATGATAATGATTAGGACATTTTTTTAATCTAAATTATTACACGTGTCATCGTCCGATTGACCATTCTCCCACTCTCTAGATCGAATAAATAAACATTGACAAAAAAGGTGGTAGGTTACTTGATCAAATGAGATTAAATAAGGTTTTTTTATATTGATTTCCATGTTAATGAATGGTTAGGATTGAAAGGATTGTGGAATGTACTGTTCATTAATATATAAATAATTGTGAGTCCCTTAAAATATATTAATTTGGAACATGAAAGCAATGCCATTCATCTCATGTACTTATAGGAGAAAGCTTTCAGCTTAGTCTATTTATACTCTTATATAACCCTACAAGCTGTCCAAATTAGGCTAAAATTAAAGACTTAATCTTTACAAGAATGGAGGTTAAGGGTGACTCCTAATTATTTACAATCAGTTTGATTTGCATAGCATTACATCTTTGTTTTGCATCAAAGTCTTAATCAAGAAGGAATAGTATTAAGTTTTTAGTTAAAGGTTGCTTCTAGATATTTCTTCCTTTAGCCGTCTAACTCATTCAGTTTACTACACTAAACAATACTTAATTAAGCACATTATTGCCTACGTGAATGCTGCGTTTGGATACCGAGAAAAGAAAGTGTGGGAAAGGAAAAGAAAAGTGTAGTTTTCTCTTTCCTTCAACTGTTTGGATTGTAAGAAAATGAAAAAAATAGTGGGGACTACTGTTTTCTTGAGAAACTTTATGAACAAAAAAATGCGTCTTTTTTTTCTTGCCAAATTGGTAGGATTTTGTGTCGTGAGAAACTTATTTTGGTCTTCTTTCAATATTGCCCTCCCCAAACAACTACATTTACAATGATCGTTAGATATATATAATTAATTAAAAAAATCTTATTAATTGAAAAAAATATAAATGAAAGGCCAAAAAAATTAAAAAAGATAGTTGCGTGTTCTACATTAAAACCAAGAGAGGTGGAACCTATAAAAAACTTATTACTTTTTTTTAAAAAAAATTAATAAAATTTGATTGGATGTATTTTTTTTTTAAAACTTAAAAAAATTAGAAATTATGAGAATTGATGGATGGAGCCTAACGTCCTCTATAATCTAAGCCAAACTGAACCGGATCGATTTAAACCAATCTCAATCCAACATCAAGTCGGTTTAATTTGATTTTATAATGTTAAAACCAAAACGGAACCCAAAGTCTAAAATTTGAACCAAAACCAAACCGAAATCGGTATGACATAACATAAATATGGCTTATGGTATAAGGGCGTAATTGGAAAGTAT
>JAUPMG010000017.1:15179519-15191101 GCA_031762675.1 Pachysandra terminalis | reverse complement strand
TTTCACCGGTTCATACATAGTTGCTTTCGGGTTCCGAGAACGAGTCCATAATACATATCTTTACATCGCTACGTGGCACCTTGCCATTCGCCCGATTTGAATTTGAAATTTATCCAATCATCAGTACATACCATCCTTAATACCATAGTTGGACAGGGTGATTAGCTTCCCTGTATTAGGTTTTGCAATTCAAAGAAGTTGGCTGCATATAATATATCAGTATTCCATTCATCACTGTAGCACAGCTCGTTAATAACTCTCAACTAACAACAACTTTCTGTTTCAACTACTTCCTCTCCATACTTTCTGTTTCAACTACTTCCTCTCCATATATATATATATATATGGAGAATTTTACTGTGCCGAATTCGGCATAGTACAGAGTACAGACCGGTTGTGATATTAAAAAGAAAACAACTAGGTTGCAACCAGTTCAAATGTTTCTCAAACTATGTACATTTTAATGAAAAGAAAGAAGAATAAACCCTAACCATATCTTGGAATTGGGATCTGAATCCAAATATAATTAGTTTCCCAACCCAAATTGAATAAACACCTCAGAACTTAGGTGCTAATTTCCCTATATTACGCTTCATACATTCTCCGACTGAGAGCTATCAGAATCCTTCACAAGTGGCTCCGTGCAATCTGCGTTTCCTTTATTTTCTTTCTTAGCGGGATATAGTAAGTAATGTTGGGAAATGAAGAGAAGGTCGAAGAAGACAGATACCTGTAAAATCACACCAAAGAACAGTAAATTCCACGAATTAATCTGCAAGAAATCTAGTAGTTAGCTACTATTATGTATAATCTTCTATAACTTTGAATGACATTGAAGCATGATTTTACCATTCTCTGCAATACAACTAACAAGCGCGTCACAAGGTACAAACTACAAAGATAGTAATAGAGCAAATATATGGGAGTATGGTAATACGATGAGTGGTGGGAGTATCCTATCAACTCAAGCAGTTATGAGATAATGAAGATTTAATCAAAAAGATTTAGTAGAGTGATTCAAGGAGAAGATTGAGATTATGAAGATTTGATTAAAGAGATTTAGATGATGGTTTGAATTTATTTCTTAATTAGTTACTAGGATTGGCTAATTTTTATTATTTATCTTTGTGTCTTTTTTCTATTTAAATCCCCAATGGGATCCCTTTGAAATCACCTCGAATTCTCAATAAACTCGGTCTTTCTTCAAATAGATGACTCAGAATACTTTGCGACAAAACTTGAGATAATCCAGCTATCAATATATGAACTTGGATTGCATACTAAACCAAAAGAATAAGCACTCGGCAAATAAACAATCTGGGAAAAACCATGTATGGGCATACAAGCTACCAAGAAAACAAAAACTTAGTATATGTTTCCTAATGCTTGGATCATCTCCAACATTTAGGAGACTAACAACATATGAATGGCCAAGTCTTGCCAATTCAGACTCAAAATAGTCTTTCGACAATGTGGTGTTTTTTTTCGGTGACATGGAACGCCTGACCCCCCACCCACAAAGGACCATAAATCAGATGAGCCCAGGGTCTCGAACCTGGGATCTCCAGTTTCTGAGCTGGAGAGCCTGCCAGTCAACAATCTGGTGTTAAATACAAATTATCACTTTTCCATTTTCATTTATTTTTTTACCATGATTTCTAATGCATGGCTATTCATGTGTTAGTATGAAAGGATTAACCATTCATTGGATCAGAACAAAGTCAGAAAAAAAAAACCATAATAATGAAGACATTACGAGCAATAGAAGATTTACATCATGAAATTAATCATACGACCAGCACCCTAAAGAAAAAGAAGGCGCAAAATAAAATATTTCACAACAGCGGCTTAGTTGTGAAATGAGAAATGCGGAAACAGATTTCATACCAGAGAACGTAAGGTCTATTCACAATAGCAGCTTAGTTATGAAATGAGAGAAGTGGAAACGAATTTTATACCAGTGAAATTAAGGTCTTCCCCATATTTCCATAAAAGTTCACCCAAGAACCTGTAAGGGGCAAGGAATGAAAAGATGATATTATGCATAGAATTGAGTATTAATATCGAATGACAGTAACAGCTTGCTGATAAGCGGTATAACGAACCCTGGTCTATGGATTGCACAGCCATCTGCATGTAGTTCATCACACCTCCAAGTAAATCAAGTAAAACATTCCCAATGCTCCATCCTTCGGTGCTCTTTCTCCCAAAGTTCATGAAGGCCTATATTTTACAATACAAATCATACATACGAGAAAAGGAAAATTATTACCTGTTAAGAAAAAAGTATTTGTTCAAAAATAGAAACTAGTAAAAGATTTGGTCAAAAGATTAGTAAGCCATATCAAAGCCAGTTCCGAATTTTAGGAAAAATCAAAACCATTCGCATATTAAACACGATACATCTTTGAATTTCAGTATAACAACTGCCAAGATGTTCATTTGTTTACAACATGGGATGAGGCAATCTTTTTATCCAAAACATAGGGCCGGTTCCACAAAAATGAAATTTGTAATTTCGTTTAATGAGTCACTCCTTATGAGTTTTTTGTACATTTGTAAATCTATCATGAGATTAATCAGTTAATTAATTTGGACAATAAAATAAAAATTTTAACACCCAATTGGAGTGGGTTATCAACCACCCAAAACACCACCGAGAAAAACGATAAGAGAGAGAGAGAGAGAGAGAGAGAGAGAGAGAGAGAGAGAGGGCTGCAAAAATGTACAAAGCCTCTCATAAAATAAGTAGAAACTATGCACCAAAAAGAAGGAGAAGGACTTCTTTAGATTGAAAAATGCCAACAGTTTCTTAAACGCCACCAACCAATTCAAAAGGAAATATGAGGCAATTCTAACCTGAGGAACGTATTTGATAACTGTCATAATGACTTGTATCGTGCTGCCACAAAATTAGAATTATGAAAAGTTAGAAACAATTTGATAACAAGACTTGTATCATATGAATGCACGTAGAAATGGCTAAAAAGATTATAATTTTTTTCTTTGACTGGAATAATCAAACTTAATCTTCTGCACCATAAAGCTATACTGAAGTTCCAATTAATGTTACTGAAATCATTGGTACCAACTGATATATATATATATACACTTCAAACAATATAAAATTTGCATAGCGCTCAATGGATCACATCACAAAGCGGTAGAGGATGACTAAATTTTATAACCAATCTATTATGGATAATAATTAAACACCAAAAAACATTTCTTCTAGAAGAACGTGGATTGCTTGCCCAAAGACCCAAACAACAGAACAAGCAAATAGTTCACTTTCATATACAAACACAAAATTAGAAATGAAAATATAAAATAATATTTATATAGTGTAATATGAGATATATGTCCTCTTCATTCCAAATCCAGATTTTATTATATATCAGAAGTTAATTGAGAAAATTTAGGACCTTCTTTACATCGAAAGTCAAGGGTGCAATAAAGGAATCAAAGTTGGTGATTTAGCAACAGGAAGCTTACTTAAAAACAGAGATCAGCCAAAGCCATGAATGGCTTGGCAAGGCTATGAACAAACAAACAGCAGCAGAAACCCACACAGCACAAGTGATTGCAAGAGAAGTCCTTGAGACCTTCTGACTTCCACGCTGCATAAAAGATAGTAACATAAGTAAATTTTTGGAACTTTTTTTTTCTAAAAAAATCACCCAAGAAAAATGCCACTGATTCATCACTTACTTCATAGATTAGAACTTGGTACAAGATAAACAATGTAAATAGAAGGGCGTGTATCGAAAAAGCAACATCATTTGCAGCTACAGGAATCATCTGCAATAAAGCAATCAAGAATAAGAAAACTGTTGATCGGAATCAAGAAATAATAATAAACACAGTAAAAACGAAGATCAAAGCAATGCACACAGATACACGTGGTTCGGCAAAGCCTACGTCCAAGTGAGAGAAGAAGTTTCCACTATGTCAAAAAAATGAATTAGGGTTACAACTTATACTCCTACCCGATATATGTTAAGAAAGAAAGATAAACAAGACGAAGAAGAAATCAAGTACACAAAGACACAGATTTACGCGGTTCGGCAAATAGTGCCTACGTCCATGGATGCACCCTAGATTCTACTATTCTCCAAAGCTCAAAAAAAAAAAAAATAGTGTTACAAAGAGCAGCCACGAAAGTATGATTAAATACCCTGTAATTATGGTAAAACATAATAGAAGTGAAATTACTATTATACCCCTATTCCCCAAAAGTGTTACAAAGAGCAGCCACAAAAGTATGATTAAGAGCAGCCATCAATCAGCGGAGTTGATGATTGGATCATCAGTACTTCCTGAATACCTCGGTAACATCAGTCTCTGCATAACATCAATATATAGGGAAAATTCCCAACATTTACCGTAACCAAGGGACTCCGCCTCTCCCCATGGCGCTCCGCTCCACCCCGCACCGCCCCATGGGGCCCCTCAAGTCCCTCCCCCTTGGATCTAGAGACTAGTGATTATGAGCCACCCACTATCTTTAACAAAAACCAAGTAAAAAAGAGAAGTGTTCTCCTCTATCCTTCTGATAAAAGAAAGGCATGACAAAAATTGTTTTCTTTCAGTTTCAGCAAGAAATTTGCTTTATTGAAAACCGACACCCATGTAACTACAATCGAAACCGGATCGATAATATGGAAAAATAATCATCATCCCATAAATTGACTAAAACGATGAAACCCATAATCCAAAGATGATAAGAGAATTAGAAGAAGAATAATTAAATACAAATAACAAACCTCTCCATAGCCATACTTCTTGTGGTACTGTCTCTGAACAACTGGGCTAAAGAATAAAACCGTATTGTAGATGAGATAAGACGTGATCTTTGTTAAACTCAGAATCAAGAAATCGAAATTCAGCCCTACAACACTTCAACAACAATATTAAAGGTAACCCACATGAGAAAATCAAACCGAAAGACCATAAAACACAAATTCAAGCCAGAAAACATGAAGAATAACCGAAATAAGGCTCAAGAAAAAACCTAGAATACCTTTTTCTTCTGCCCTACAACACTACAACAACAATATAAAAAGTAACCCAGATGAGAAAATCAAACAGAAAGTCCACAAAACACAAATTCAAGCCAGAGAACATGAAGAATTAACCGCAACAAGGCTTAAGAAAAACACTACTACCTTTTTCTTCTGAAATTCAAGATGACTTGAGGGTAGCCACTCAAAATCCAAGAGAAGAAAGCGATCCACCCCAGAACATGGTAGGTAATTTCGAGCGAAACAGAATTCCACGACGCCATTTCCACTCCTAGTCAATGAGAAAAGTTCGATTGAATAGAACATTCCTCAGAAAAATCAAACAGACGAACGCGGATCCTCTGTTATGAACACGCCTGTATGAACAAACAGACTGCATCGCCCAGCTGTCTCTCACGATTTCGTCGAAATTTTCAGCATTGAAGGAATCATAAAAAGATTTCAAATCCCCCTCCCCCTTGTGTGTGTGAAAAGTAGCCTGCTGGACCTGCAGGCTACGTCAGGTAGACTGCATTAGCTGCTGAAGTATCTCGGTTTATTCGTGGTTCAAAAATGCCGAAACTCGTCTCAATCATTATTTGTCAGGACTCTTTTGAGTGAGAAAAAGTGAATTATCGGTTCGGTTCAGATACAAGATACTATCGATTTGGTACCGCTTTTGCGGCTCGCGCCGAAACGTCCGGTAAACTTACAAGTGAAACCAGATTGAGAAGAAGAATAATCTAATCTGCGTTAAGAGGTTTTTGTGTGACGGGGCGCGATCTCCACCACTTCTTGGTAGATATATCTGTTTATCACAACTAGCGCCAGTAGAACAGTTTGACACTGACTACATACAATCGGGACGCTATTAGGACAGTTTGACTACAAAATCGTGACCAATGTTTTAAAACCCGATCTAATGGGCCTTAAAACTGACCTGGCTTTAAATTTTGGTCCGGACCGATCCAATCCTACATGTCACTTATCCTTATTCAAATCTGTCCAATCATAATACTGGACTGATATGAAGAAAAGAAAAAATTTCTTTCAAAGTGATTTGAAAGAAAAAAAATTCTTTCAAATTCTCTTTGTGACTAAAAATATTTATCTCCAAAAAAAGTTGAGATTTTGAGAGAAAATAAAATAAAAGAAGTTATAGAGAGAGCCTCAATACCACCACACTACCACGGTACCACCGCCACCACCACCACATCACAACCACCCCACCACCACCATTACCATCACCACCACCACCCTTACCACCACCACATGCATGAATTGTATGTTGTAAACCATGCAATTATTTTATATGGCTAATAGAAAAGACTGACTAATTTTCATTTTGGTTTTCTTTACACAACCAACAAGAAAAAAACATTTTCTTTATAATTTTCTCTATACAACCAAACAGATGAAAGTAATGTACTTTCTTTTCTTTTCTCTTTCTCTTTTTACTTTCTTTTCTGTTCTTCTGAAATCTAGGTTCCAAACACAGCCTTCATTGCTTATAGTGTCCCAATTCCTAACTAGATGTGATAATGGGTCAGATGGCCGACTCAAGTTTGGAAAGATTAGGTTTACCACCAACCCAACCTATTTATTATTCGCATGGGTTAGAATTTACCTTATAAAAAAAAATCTATTTTTGTCAATCCAAACTTGCTAAAATACTATACGGGTTGACAAACAAGGTTATATTTTGCCACCTCTAATCCTAACAAGTTAAAAGCTAATCTGACTCTAAAATAAAATATAATAAGAACACTTCAAAGTGTACGTATACACGCCACGCATCTAAGCCATTCCTCATATGATCACTAAAAAGATAATGCATATATGCACGCCACGTAAATATGCATGCATATGCTCCAGATGATGTTCTGCCATTTTTGCTCCAACTAGACAATGCCAAATGGCAAAAAGCTCCTTTCTTCTAAACCGTTATTCACTCAAAGAAATAGAAAGCTTTATAGCTCCGTATCATGAAAGTGGTATAGACTAATACATAGAATGTAGCACTTAACCTGACAAACGTAGACTGTTCGAGTGGCTACTTTTAAGTTATTGTCCGTCAAATGGCTAATCTGATTGGTCGTATCATCCCTCCACGTGACAAAATAACAAGCCCCGTCCACGGTAGAGAAATGGAGGACCAACTAGAAATTGCCTATACTAAATAGCTGCAAATTGGTTGTTTATATACATTACATGAAAAGAAAATTAAAAGAGAAGAATAAACCCCAAACTGATACAGGACTTTTCACTGCTGCTGGGCCAGGAGAGGAGCCTCCCCAACCGTATATTGAAATTCGGATCGGATCGGATCGCGGACCGGACGTTCTCTGACTGAATCCAAGTATAATTAATTTCCCAATTATCCAAACTGAATTAACAACTGCAAATCTCCCTATATTAAGCTTCATACATTCTCGGACTGAGAGCTATTAGAAGCCTTAACAAGCGGCTCCGAGCTGTCATCATCGTCTTTAGGACAACTCTTTTCTTTCTCAGCGGGATATAGTACATAATGTTGGCAAATGAAGAGAAGGTCGAAGAAGACAGATACCTGCAAAAGTTTTATCACACCAAAAGCAATAAGCTGGATGAAATAGTCTGAGATAAATCTAGTAGTTAGCCAATATGTAAAATCTGTGTGCAATATATATGACTTCTTTTGTAACTTTGAACGACATAGACGCATGATTCTACAATTTAAAATCTGTTTTCAGCAACACAAATAACAAGCTCATCAAAGTACAAAATCGATGTCCCAAAATACTTCGCGGCAAAACTTGAGATTATCCAAGTATTGATGTATGAACTTGAATTGCATACTAAAACAAAAGAATGAGCACTCCAGCTCATTCTTAACCCACACGGGTTAGCTCAACTGGCCGGCTCTCCAACTCAGGAACTGAAGGTCCCAGGTTCGAGTCCCCGGGCATACCTGATATATGGTCCTTGTGGGTGGGGTCATGCATCCAGGGTTTACCATGTCCCCACCAAGTGAGGTCAGGGGTTCCACATCAAAAAAAAAAGATTTATATCATGAAATTAATCATACAACCAGCACCATAATGAAAAGAAAGCGCAAAATAAATACATCACAACAGCGGTTTAGTTATGAAATGAGAAATGCATTAACCAACTTCACACCACCAAAAGTAGTGAGAAATGCAGAAACAAATTTTATACCAGAGAAAGTAAGGTCTTCCCAATATTTCCATAGAAGTTCACCCAAGAACCTGCAAGGGATGAGGAGAGAAAACATGAAATTATGAATAAAATTGAGTATTATATCAAATGGAAGTAACCGCTTGCTGATAGATGGTGTAACGCACCCTGGTCTATAGACTGCACAGCCATCTGCATGTAGTTTGTCACACCTCCAAGTAAATCAAGTAAAATGTTTCCGATGCTCCATCCTTCCGTGCTCTTTCGCCCAAAGTTCATGAAGGCCTATATTTTACAGTACAGTTCATAAATATGAGAGAGAGAGAGAGAGAGAGAGAGAGAGAGAGAGAGAGAGAGAGAGAGAGAGAGAGAGAGAGAGAGAGAGAGAGAGACGGGTTGAGAAAAAATTATTTACCAAAAATGAAAGAAGTAAATAAAAGAAGTATTACAATGCACTCCTTTTAGTATACAAAGAATTCACAAGCTCATAATGCGTACTTCTATATCTCTTGCGAGGAAAATAGTCAAGAGACAAATCACGAATTCTGGTATACTATCTATTGTAGAATAAGCTTAAGAGCTAAGTTGAAGTCTAACAAAGGCCATATTACAATCTTTGATTACCAGATAGAAAAAAGAAGAGAAGATTTGAGTCTTATAAAGACCATGCTGAATGAACTTGTCCGGGGAGTTACAATGCTATTAATTTTGACATACCAGTTGTCAATAAAGAAAAAAAAATTAACTATTTTCAACGATATGGGGAAAATTCTCATCTCTTTAGGCTCTGTTTGTTTCACCGGAAATTAAAGGAAAAAAAAATCCAGGATTTCAAAATTTTCCACATTTTTGTTTAAAGGAAAATATAAAATTCTAGAAATGAATTTTAAAAAATTCTGGAAAATAACTTCCAGAAAAATCTACCGGAAGTTATTTTCTGTTTCTAGAAAAGGTGAAATATGACTCTCTCTCTCTCTCTCTCTCTCTCTCTCTCTCTCTCCTATCCGACTAAAGCCATTGCTCCATGTATTTACCCATGCCCATTAATGATTCTGAATGCTGTTTTTTCTTTTCTTTTTTTTTCTCTCCCAAACAACAGAAAACACACAAACTTAAAATAATTTCTGTATTTTATTTTCCTGAATTTTATTTTTTTCTTTTCTGGCTTTTCCGCCAAAACAAACAGAGCCTTAAACAACTAAGATAACAAAATACATCGGCAAACATACAGCATCATATCTATCACATCTTCATCTCACAAGTTTCCATAGAAACCCTGTAAAAGAAACTGGTTGAAGATCTTATGTTATATAAAACTCCATGAGACCCGATTCATTAAGTCATCAATCAACCTAAATCCTGGTGGACTGGTAAACAAATTTGGTCAAAAGATTAGTAAGCCACATCATGCCAGTTCCGAATCTTGGGAAAAATCAAAACCATTTGCGTATGAGCGGTATGATTATATCACATATAGCTTTGAATTTCAATATACAACTACCATCATGTTCATTTGTTTACAACATGGGGTGAGGCAATCTGCTCATCCAAAAGTCCATGCAAAAACACAAACTTTTCCCCAAAAGTGAATTTTAATTAAATGAATCATTTCTCATGAATTCTTATGTAAATTTGTAAATCAGTTTAGACAATCAAATTAAAAGTGCCACGTCCAATTGGAGTCAGCTATCAACCAACAAAAACACCACCCAGCAAAATGATAAAATAAAGTAGAAATTATGCACCAAAGAATGAGAGTAAGAAAAATGTCCTATAGAAGGCAGCCAAAATGTACAAAGACTGCTTTAGATTGAAAAATGCATCAGTTTCTTGGACAACACCAATCAATTCAAAAGGAAATCTGAGGTAATTCTAACCTGAGGAATGTATTTGATAACCGTCATTATAACTTGTATTGTGCTGCCACGAAGTTAGAATTACGAAAAGTCAGACAAGATTTGATAACAGGACTACATATCATATGAAAGTGCATAAAAATGGCTTCAAAGCTTTTAAAATCTAAAAAAAAAAAAAAGTAGGCAAATATTTTGACTGGATTTGGCAGATGCAAAACTTAATCTTCTGCGCCATGAAGGTAGACTGAAGTTACAATTAATGTTTCTGAAGTCAATTCATTGGTACCAACTGAGATACTTCAAACAAGATAAAATTTTGCATGGTCCTCAATACATCACAATGCAGTAGAGTATTACTAATTTTGTATCCAATCTATTCTGGATAAGAATTAATCTAAGAGACTTCTAAAATTTCTAGAAGAACATGGACTGTTGACCCAAAGACCCAAGCAACAGAACAAGAAATAAGTTCACTTTCATATACGAACATAAAATTCGAAAAATAAATATGAACTATCAGTATAATGAAAGATTTACTTTCCCTTCATTTCGAATCCAGATAACAAGAACTAAGAAGATTTTTATCATATATCAGAAATTAGTTGAGAAAATTTAGGATCTTCTTTACATCACAAGTCCACAGCAGCTATATGTTAGCAACTATTCCCATTCAATCCACAAGGTTGAAATAGATGAATCAAAGTTGGTGCTTTAACAACAGGCAGCTTACTTAAAGACAGAGATTAGCCCAAGCCATGAATGGGTTGGCAAGGCTATGAACACGCAAACAGCAGCAGCAAGCCACGCAGCAGAAGTGATTGCAAAAGAAATCCTTGAGACCTTCTGACTTCCACGCTGCACAAAAGATAGCAACATAAGTAAACTTTGGAACTTTGTTTTCTGAAAAATCACTGAAGAAAATGCCACCGATTGACAAAAGTTAGAATCACTTACTTCATAGATTAGAACTTGGTATAAGGTAACCACTGTCAATAGAACAGCGTGTATTGAAAAGGCAACATCATTTGCAGCTACAGGGATCATCTGGAATAAAGCAATCAAGAATAAGAAAACCAAATAAAGAAGAAAAGTGTTCTCCTCCATCCTTCTGATAAAAGAAAAGGCGTAACAAACTGTTCACAAGGCATATGCTAGGAAGATAAATTTCAAGTCACCCCAGACCGGAGAAGCTAAGACCATCACTTGTACAGTCGGTTTTTCAAACCCTGACCAATCAACTGGCAAACTCTCCAGCTAAGGAACTGGAGGTCCCAAGTTCGACTCCCCAGGCTTACCTGATATATGGTCCTTGTCGGTGGGGTCGGGGTTCCACGTCACCAAAAAAAAAGATAAAAAATAATTCAGTTCACAGTATTTGGATCATTATCATGATCATGACCTCTTTGAATTGCAACACAAACATAAGACCACGACCTCTTGCTCTTTGAATTGTGTTCAAACACAAGACCATGAACTTCTTTGAATTGTACTTGCCCTAAAAACTGTCGCCTGGATCAGTTATACAACAATTTCTCTGTTCAACACT
>JAUPMG010000017.1:15156700-15171232 GCA_031762675.1 Pachysandra terminalis | reverse complement strand
TCGAACACCCTTCAACATCAAATTTAGGCGACCTTCTTTGGTAAGTGATATTCCACTCGAGTTTCCGTAATTCTCTATCCACAGGTGAAACGTTACTAGACACGCCCTCATGACCCTTCCTGAATTACTCACCGCTTCAGACATACTAACCTTCTCCCCATTCAGATCAGACGCCTCTAAACGGAATAAATTCGCAACATCTTCAACTCCTGCCCAATCATCCGAACTGATACTACTACTCCCTTGATCCATCTCTCCATCTAAACCCATCTTTCCATTTGTCTCTTCACCCTTCCGTAAATCAGCAAGAGTCTCAATCTGATCGAAATTCTGATTCGGAACATCTATTTTTCTGTTTTTCTTAGTGGCAATGACATTGAGATCTTTGAAACCTGAAATGACGGTCGTTAAGGATAAAGAAGAATAAATAGAAATATCACCTAAACAAGAATTTAACGGCATACCTCTTTTCGGCCAACCACTAATAATTACATCAATGTAAGGACGTTGAAAGAGTAGAGTTTTAGCTGGCAACTGAGAAAAAGGATTCAAAAACTGGAAAATCCACCCTTGAATCACTAGACCTGGAATCTATGAAAAATCCAAAGGCGACGAGGAGGCAATATGATTCTCACGCACATTTGTATCCGACAAGAATCTTGGAGAGATTTGATCAAACTTACTCCAACCCTCAATGCCAGTCAAAGACCCATCTGCAATATCTAACACCTTCACGGCCTCTGCTGAATCATATCTTGCCTGTATTAAGTCCAGAAAAGTCTGATAAATCGAGCTACCTTCATCCTTATGCTCAGCAGCCACTGTTGTCAACGCCAGGGGATATAAACTGTACTCACTAACATCGATGGCATCCAGCTTTAAAAACGTTTCTGCTGGAGGGAACACTGATTGAATAACGTGACCAGAAAAATTTGGGGAAGAGGAAGACGCTGTCGATGACGTCTCCTTAGGTGAATCCGGCAACCCACACAACCCTGGCGCCTTTTCGAGCTCGCAGATCTTACCCATCTCCACCTGAAGCACTGGCTGTTCCGGCGAGTTGTTCCTGCTTTCGGATTCTTCGTTTTCCTCCTTTACCTTCATCTTCAGATTATCAAAATTGAGAATCAATTCATCCAATCTAAGTTGGATAGAGGACGAAGTGGGCTCCAAAGCTTTCAGCGATAAATCAACTACAGATTTTAACAAATCTTGGCTCGGCCCATCATCCAAATCCTTACTATCAGTTATCTTATAAGCTGAAAGTTCTCTGTCTCTAATCCGGCTCAGCTCAATTCTATCTTTATATTGAACATCCTTAGACATCGTTTGAGAAGATATTTTGCCGCATGCTATTATTAATTTACTATTGGGTTAGAAAATATTTGAAAGTAGACAATATGGATGTATATATCTCTCAATAGGCTGGTGTACATGATTCTTTTTTTTTTTGGATCAATAACGAAGAGAGTATATTAGTAGAGAAGGATGTACAAAAGCAAGAAAAAAAGTAGCCAGTTCCCTAAGACAGAGAACCAACTACAAAGAAAATAGAAAAGCAGTGTCTAATAAGATCCAAAGAAACCAGTACAAAGAGCTACATCGCAATAATGGTCTCCCAACATCTGAAAAGGTCCGAAGAGGACACATTCTGAAATTCGTTAAGAACCCCACACCAAGCAACCATAGTACCCACAATCAAGTCAATAAGACGGTTCGAACTCCTCCATGAGTTCTCAATTTTTTTTTTTGTTTCACTCACCCCAAATTTCCATAGGATGCAGAAAAATAACACCTTGAAAATACTCCGTCCCTTCTTCCCCAAAGCAAAAAATCTCCACTGATCAAAAAGATCTCTCACATGTCTCGGGGGGCCCAATCCACACCAGCACTCCTAACAAAGAAACTCTCACACCTTTGCTGCATAACCACAAGAGAGAAAGAGATGGTCAACGGATTCTTCATTTTGCATACACATCATGCAAATCTGAGGGGACAAAGACATAAAATTGCTTCTCCTCTGAAGATTATTTGCAGTGTTAATACGATCAAGGAAGACAATCCACATAAAGGCTTTAACATTAAGAGGAACTTTAGACCCCTAAAGACGAGGGGTGGAGAAAGGAGTCAAGAGGGTAGGACTACTCTTCCGAATAGAACGAAAAAAAGATTTACAAGAGAAACTGCCACTAGGGTCTAGACACCAAACACAAGAATCAAGGGAGGACTCATCAATAATCACATTCTTAAGGAGATCAAAAAGATCACCTAACTCCACCTCCACCAACCTCGGATCCTGTCGAAGTGGAAGGTTCCAAGCAAGGTTTTAAATGTCGATGTCGTTGGCCATGTCTTTGAGTCTGGCTAGCGACATGTCGCCGATATGGGGGCGATTTCCCACAAATTAGAGAAAAGATGGGGAAATTCACCACAAATACATATTTTTATTTAACTAGTTTATGTCTAAATAATAACTAAATACACAAAAATACATTAGAATATGTTGAAAACAACACATAAACATAAATTGTAAAGGGTTAACACTCATTCAACAAAACCAAAAAATACATGTTTGACCTTCAATGTGTCGAGTCACGCATTGAATTTTCAATTTTCTACTCCAAAACACGCTAGATTTGTGTTTTGGTATGCAAATCTAGATGAAAGTTAAAAAAACAAATGTTGTTTGAAAAGAAATGGGGGAGCATCTGTGGGGAAATGTCAATCGAAATGATCGACATTTCGGCGAAATTTAGCGACATTTCCCCCAAATCCCCCTTCACGTGGTGACATTTCACCGACATTTACTGACATCAACGAAAAGTGACTTCTAGTGATTTTCCCTGATGTATCTTCTAGTGCTATACCTGAAGACATTGTTTCTGGCAAATTGGAATGTTGGAACTGGATTTGTGTTTCCAATCCAAACTTGTTGGGATAAGGCGTAATTGTTGTTATTGATATTTAAAAGACCAAAATCCATATTGCCTCTTTTTTCAAGTAAAGATTGATGTCCTCTTGCTCATCCCAATAGAGCTGTTAGTTATTATATGACATGAATATACAAATATGTCACTGATTTACTTCATGGAGTTCATGGTTTAATAGACTGATGCATTTAATTTTCTTATGCGCAGAGAGATAATATAAGGAATCAACGGGAAAATGTTGTTCTTTCTGTTGCAAATGCGCAATCCCGTCTTGGCATTCCTGTTGGGTCTGATCCTGTGAGTGGTGCTGATTATATTGTTCGTAAAATTATGTGCTCATGATGTACTTGTATCTATAAGTTGTATCATGAAGAGAGTTTACGGAGTACCGTTTCTGATTGCGTTTTTTGTATGAAGCTTCTTATTATTGTGAAAACCAGTTTCTCTCTCTCTCTCTCTCTCTCTCTCTGACAAGGTAAACCATCTTCATGTTAATATTAGATATTTCCAGTATGCCTGCCCAATCACTGTATCCTTCAGCGTTCTCGTTGACATCTAGCTCTATTTATCCTATCACTAGCATCATAGAGTTGTTCAAGGATTTTAGATCTTAGAATACCTACATTTTTTTTTTGATGAATAATGAAGAATGTTATTAAGAGGATAGAATGTACAGTATGAAAAGACCACCGCACTAGTTATCAAGCAAAAATAAGGAGTGAATCAAAATAGCAATAAAGCAAAACCATGAAACAAAAAAACTTGTTGTATTCTACATTTTGGGTAATCAACTATAAAGATCGGATAAATGGAAATATGTAGAAATTGGTTGTTCAAGGATTTTAGATCTTATCTTTCTGTCCATTTGTAATTTATTTTACAGTTTGCTTTTTCTGACTCACATTCCGTGAGTCTCTGTTTAGTTATATCCTTTGATCATTAATGAAATTGTTGTTAATGATAAAAAAGAAGGATTTTAGATCTTAGAATACCTACATTTTTTTTTTGATGAATAATTAAGAATGTTATTAAGAGGATAGAATGTACAGTATGAAAAAACCACGGCACTAGTTATCAAGCAAAAACAAGGAGTGAATCAAAATAGCAATAAAGAAAAACCATAAAACAAAAACCTTGTTGTATTCTACATTTTGGGTAAATCAACTATAAAGATCAGATAAATGGAAATATGTAGAAATTGGTTGTTTTCTCCATCTACTGACTACTATTGGGTATTGGCAGCTACTTAAATGTGTTTATGATTGCCCATTCTTCCTTGTATCTTCCGCCCTCATTTCACTCTTAAGTTATTCTTGTGAGTTGTGACTATGTGATCTGACCTGATAAGATTTCATGTTCGTGATGATTTGTTCATGGTGCTCTTTATGTGCTGGCATGGTGTAATGAAGGGGATGCATTTTGGATGTTAATGAAAATAATTCCCTCTTTGTATTTTTCTTTCTTATGCACAGAAGATAGATGAGAATGCTATCAATGAGGTTTTCTTGAAGGTGCTTGATAACTATATTAAGTGGTGCAAATACTTGCGGATACGCCTTGTGTGGAACAGGTAGCCTTATTTACTGTTTATATATTTTAGAAATCTTTTATTCTCCCCTATGATGAACTTCGAGACTGATATTCCATTCTTACTTCACAGTTTGGAAGCCATCAGCAGGGACAGAAAACTTTTTTTAGTTTCTTTGTTCTTTCTTATATGGGGTGAAGCTGCGAATGTTCGCTTTCTTCCTGAATGCATTTGTTATATATTTCACAATGTAAGAATCCTTAATGATGGTTAATCTTTTTCATCTTTTATTTTTTCTGTTAATTTTTCGTACTTGGATTACAAATATGTTCTTTCCTTCAATGTTTATGCGATTTGAAGGTGCTGTCTTACACTGTATTGTATTTCTTATAATGTTGTTGATCCGCCATTAACATGTCCATATGCCACCTCTCTCTAATATTTCTGATATTTTATTCATGTTCGATAATTACTATAGTGCCTCCTACTGGGACTATTAAATGAGTTTTTCTCTTTAAAATCCACGTCATATTCCTTAGCCTCCTTATGATAGATCTAAGGGATTGCGATCCTTTTTTTTTTTTTTTGATCAATAACAACATTTATTATTCATCAAAAGGGTTACAAAAACACAGTAATTAAAGTTATACAAAGAGATCACGAAATGTAATCTAAAAACAGCGAAAGAAACTATACAACGCATCAAAATCAGATAGCCAAGAGCCACTATCAATATCCTTTCCCCTAGGCCTTCTTGCAGCAAAAAACTCTCTATCCATTCCTCTTCTTGTCCATCCATATGCCATCTCATTAGCAGATCTCAGCACTTGAGCAAAAGAAATTCAAAGATCAGAAGTCAGAAACCGAGCATGTCTGATCCAATGAGCATATCTCCAAGGATATCTACCGTCCATTGACATCCAATAAATAACTGAACGAGAGTCCCCCTCAACCTGTAAGTGATTCACATTCATCTTCCTAGCTTCTTTCAAACCAGCGATGAAAGCCCTAATCTCCGCAATAGTAGAATCTGTAATACCAATCGGACCTGAGAAAACATGGATGACATCACCCGCAAAGTTCCTAAAAACCCCACCAATCCTTGATCTGCCTAGATTACCCAGAGATGAACCATCAAAATTCATCTTAATAATATCCCCAACCGGCGCTCTCCAAATAGCAATCTTCAGTAGACGAGCCGGAGAAGAATACAATAGCTCACACCAACATCTGGTAATCGAATCCAAAGACACGCCTTGATACTCTCGCCTAACTGCCATCCAACCTGTCATCATCACCTCAAAGAACTCAATCAGCCAAGGAGACTGTCTCTGAGCCTCCTCAAAAATCCGTCTATTTCTTTCACTCCAGATAACCCAAAGAACCGAAAAGAAAAGGGCCTCAACCAAAATCTTACCTCTCTAACCCAAACCTTGGAACCTCCACTGATCAAACAAAGCAACCAAACTGTCCGGCATGACCCCCTCCACCCCCATAAGCCTCAAGAAGTGCAACCAAATCCCTCTAGCAACATCACAATATAAGAACAGGTGATCCCCTGACTCCCCTTGATTTCTGCACATAAAACAGATATGTGGAGAGATGGCCAAATATCCTCTCCTTTGAAGGATATCACAGGTATTGATACAATATAACAAAGCGGTCCACACGAATAATCTTACTCTAGAAGGAACTTTGGCCTTCCACAGCTTAGAAGTACAAAAATTGGGCTGACCAGAACTAGCCTCATTACCAAGGAATCGAAAAAAAGATTTGGTAGAGAACACACCACTAGATTCCAAGGGCCAAACTCGGATATCCTCACACTCAGAATCGATAAAACTAAACTGAAGAAGCTCGAAAAGACTTGCTCTCTTCAACCTCATCTGCTCTAAGGTCTCTCCTAAAAGCAAGATTCCACACCAAACCTGTGGATGACCACGAAAGGATATCAGAGACCAAAGCGTCCCTATGTAGCACCACCATAAACAAACGATGAAATCTGACGCTAAGGATGGACTGACCCCACCATAAATCAAGCCACAAATGAATACGTGAACCCCTTCCCACCCCAAAACAAATAATGGAATAGAATGATGGAGCCATAGCAGAAATGGCCTTCCAAGGACTACGATCATAAATTCTTGCTGACTGATTAATGTCCTAATCATTTAACCCTGTCCCGAATTTGCTTACAATGACCTTGTACCATAGAGCCTTGGTATCAATGCCAAACCGCCACAACCATTTCCCAAGCAAAGCAGAGTTCCGATTCTGAATATTACTCAAATTTAGGCCACCCGCATCTTGTGAAGTGTGATACCATGCACTCTTTGATTTATAGTGATACTCTGTATGGCATTAATGTCACTAAATCAGCCTAATTGTTAGATCTAGGAATCATCCCTTCGTTCTCAATTTTATGCCAGTCTGATTATGTCTGCAGACTTGGAAGAAGAACCAAATTACAATTATTAGGAGTTGCTTTGTAAATGGACTAAGGCAGGCACCATTTTATGGCAAATCAATGAGACCAAGATTGTTAAAACACCTAGGCGAATGGCCTGCCTATAGTCTGGGCGATCGCTTAGGCAACAAGCTTTAGTCCAATTCTTTTGATATGATTCCTAAGTATTTTATAGCAAGTTGTACAACATATGCAATTTTCTTTTAAAAAAATGACCAATATGACATGTTTCCTACCAACATAGCCTAATGTAATGATCAACAACATATTAAATGTGAGGAACTTAGAATTATCTGCATTCCACTTAAAAATCAGGTGAAAGAATTATAAAAAACCTGGTTTGATGAATAATTTATGCACCAGTCAGCAAGTAAACTTTCTTGCATGCAATTATATGGATTCATGTGATTTTTGTGCTTACAAGTCAAAGGAACATATTAATTAATCACAATGCATCATATTAAGAAGAGCCATAATAGATCTGATTACACAATAGAATTAACAAAATAAAAAATCCATTAGCACAGTAACAAAAATAACATAAGATTGAAATTAGGGAAAGGAAGGTAAAAGATTCCGGTACTTATAAAAAAGCATAAAAGATAAAATCAACAATAGACTGCGAAGTGTGGACAAGAGAGAGAGCATTATAAAGTACTTGTAAAAAAGAAAAAAAGTTTAAATTGTAGGGTCCATTATGGAGAGGTTGGGGAGCAGGCAGTAGGGTAGCTTCCTGTACAAAACAAAAATGCCAAGAACTCCAGGTAGTAGTAATCAACGTTTAGACCATGAGTTTACCTGGTTGGCTGGGTACATACTCCTTGCTTCTAATCAAATGAGGCCTTAATGGGCTTTTATACATACACTAATAATTAAGTTAGTTGTTATTAGTTAAAAGTAAGGTATTATTATGTAATTAAGTAATAATTTCTTACTAAAAACTTAGTTTATTACTACTTTATGTTTATTCATTGGGATAAAAGATTCTAAAATTGTGGACTTCTTAGGCTAGGTGGCCACCTGGCCCAAAATCACGCCTAGTTGAGCATTGCTCAGTTCAATGTTTAGTCACTTGGGTGCCTACGCGACTGCCTTTAACAACATTGACGAGACTGTTCATTTGTTTAAGATCTGACGTTTCTCATATTAGAATGTACAAGGTCATCTATCCTCTTTTTTAGATATAAACTTTAGAATCATCTCTTTTCAACCATAGAGACTTCTAGTTATTCTTTACTTCTTGTAGCACGCTCTTTTGATTCTTGTTGAACTAATAAACAAAATTGAGGTTCTGACAGATATATTATTAGCAACATCGGAAAGACTGAAATAGAGTTATGACCGGCTTGTAGGTTGAGCTTCTTGGCCATTCTTGAATATCAACATTAGGAGGCCTCCAGCCAGGTCAATTGAAGGGAGCAGTATCCATTCTATTTACCTGTATTCTCAGAACTTTGAAATCCTCACGAACTCCTCTTGGTATTGGAGAGCATGCATTTATCTGAAAATGCAGATTTATGTACACACACATACACACACACACACACACACATATATGCATCTTGAGACATGCACACACGAACATGCATGTTGACAGACAATATGTATATTCACGATGTGTAGAAATATCATGTTTTTCATGAATCTTAATAGTATAATTTTATCTATCTATCTATCTATCTATCTATATATATATATATATATATATATAAAGTTATAACATATGTATCTACAAATGTTATATTGTCCATTTACAGATAATAACGAAATCAAGTAATGTAATTTGCAGATGGCAAAGGAGTTGGATGCAATATTAGACCATGGAGAAGCTACACCAGCCTCGAGCTGTACAAGTGAGACTGGTTCAGTTTCCTTCCTTGATCAAATTATATCTCCTATATATGAAACAATGGCAGCGGTTAGTGCATCCTTCTTATGTTCCTATTCATCTAAATCGGTGTTACATTCTCTGCCTTCCTTGTATTACCTCAATTTCTATGATGATTAGCACTTGCAATTCTTCTGCCTACTAATCGTAAAAGCATCCTTGTGTGTTGCTTTGCTTGACCTAATTCCACTTAACATTTCTTTGGAAGATTGTGGAAGGGATGTGTCTAAATTTGGGAATTCACAACTTCATTTTTTTCTTTTGTCTTGTTCATTTCAATGATGGTCTACAGATCTTTCATATAGGTTTCATGCGCCCTCTTATCGGTTATTACTAAGAATTGAGATCTAATTGTTGTTGTCTATTCCATAGTTGGAACCGCTCTTTGCATGTATTTGTGGTAAAATTTAATTGCAAATAAAATCTAGTATTTAAGTGACTCTTTTGCTCATATTTATAACTTGTTGATTTGTTATGTTTGTGGGAAGTCGTTTAACTTTACTAAATAGTAGGACCTAAGTTGGTGTACATGGACATTTTATTACATAGATACATACTTAGAAAATGGGATATATCAATAAAATAAAGACAATAAACGGAGATGATCAGGAATATTTTATTTGTTCAAAATTTTAGAAGTGCATTCATTTCTGGTCGGACTTGTGGTGGGGGGAATCTATCTTAGCTTCTAGATTTCCTAGGACTTTCCGAATTGCTGTGCAGAAAGAATCGTTTGTTTCCGATGTCCTTAGTTGGTCGGTTTCCGGTCTCTCCTGGAATCTCCCCCTCATTTGTGATCCTAGGTTGGCTGATATTGATGAAGTATCCTCCCTGTTTGTTCTTCTAAAGAATGTGATTATTGACGATAGTCTGTCTGACTCTAGAGTTTGAACTTTGGAGTCGAGTGGTAGCTTTAGTATCTAGTCTTTCCGTCCATTTTGATTCCCAGTCTCGGGTTGAATCCCTCTCCTTTTTCTACCTTTTTGCTTTGGAATGCCAAAGTCCCTCCCAAAGTTAAAGCCTTTGCGTGGTCCACCTTTCTGTATCGCATTAACACTGTTGACATGGTTCAGAGGAGGAGGCCTTTCTTGGCTCTGTCTCCTTAGGTTTGCCATTTGTGTATGAGGTGTGGGCAGTCCGTGGACCTCCTTTTTGTGAATTGTTGTTGGAGTGGCAGATTTGGCACCACTTTCTGAGAGTGGTGGGTGTGGATTGAGTGATGCTCTTCTCTATTCGAGACTTGCTAGATCAGTGGTGCTTCCCCTTCCTTGGGAAACGGGGGAAGCTCCTTCTCAGATCAGTCTTTTTTGCTGTGATTTGGGGTATCTGGGGAGAGAGAAACAGAGAATTTTTGAGAACAGAGGCATTAGATTGGGAGCGCTGATCGACTCTATTGTGAGTGTAGCATCCTCTTGGGCGGCAGTCATTCCGGAGTTCAATGACTAATCTAGAGCAGATATTATTAGATGTTGGGAGCTTGGGGTGTTGTGGCATTAGTGGTCCTTTGGTGTACTTTGGGTTTGAGTGGACTTGATTATTGTACTCTCCTTTGGCTGTTTTTCTAGATTTTGGGTCTTTGGGCTTCCTTATCGGGGAGTTTTTCTTATTTTTTCATTACTTTTCTGATGTACATTCTTTACCTTTTCTCTTGCAATAAAATTTTCATTATCTATAAAAAGAAAAAAAAAAAAAAAAAAAAACTCTATTAAGCTTCATTAGTTAAACTATCAAAAAATTTACAAACTTCCTAACTATTTATGCATAACAAGGCATTTTAGATTGACTGAAGAGCAAGGCCTAAGCTTTATGAGCATGCATATCTTATTAAATGAATAGATACCTAACATAATTCAATCAACGTAAAAATTTTTGAAAATTTTAATCTACAAAAATTCATAGGTGCATATTTGATGACTTTTGTCATGCTTTATGACTTTAACGATTAAACGAAGTTTCGAACTTGTAGATTGTTTGTGTATGTCATGTGTGCGTGTGTATAAATACACGTGTTTCTAACATGGGATGGAAAAAGTAAAATAAAGCTGATTGAATTAAAAAGTTGTTGCAATTTATGTTTACCTTTTTGGTTCTTGTGAATATTAATTATAGAAACCTGATAGTTGCAAAGGAGTCCGGAAAGTGGATATTGTAGAATAGTATTTTAATTCCTTTTAGCACTACGATCAACATCTATTGTTAAATAGAGCATAAAAAAGGTTTAAACTCCCTAACGAAATTAATGATTTCTGTCTTCATTTTGACATTGAATATGTTTATATATGTTTTTCCTTCTCTTAACAATTTTTGGAAATGAAGATATGAAATTCTGAAATTTTTATTGAAACTACCAGAAATTATCTGAAAGTGCTCATGATTTTAATGAAATGAATTGTCAACAACATTTAGGACTTAGGTGTTATTAATGCTCAACAAAATCGAATTTCCATGAAATCTTACAAAATTTCAAACTGTGATTTGGACTTAATTCTTGTTCTTTACAAGGGCTGAAAACTCCAAGAAAAAATATTTTTGGAGCAGTAAGTATTTGAATGTTGGAATAGGGTGTGGCACACTTAGGGTTGGATGGCACCTTCAGAATTTTGACATGGAGTCAGAGAATCAACTGTTTGATTGGATATTAACTTTAATATGAAAACACATAATGGGGGATGCCTATATATAAAGAATTTTTGATTTATAGTCCATTCTTTTAATTAAAATAGAAACAATCAGTGCTAGAAGTTAGAATGGTAACATAAAACCAATTTGTAAGACAAAAGAAAGAAATGCATCATTTGATCAAGCTGCTAATTGACTTCTTCAATGAGACTCATTAGATTGTGAGCCCCGAACATTCCCAAAAGTTGGACACGTGTTGATATCTAGTGTCCAAGACCCTTATGGTTCTTAAGCGTCTGACCTTTGATTTTGCACATATATACGATTCCCGATTCCTTGCTGCAACGTTCTGGAGGGGGAAACTTGTTGCGACACTTTACTCACACGTGGAAGCTTATTTTGGGAACTCCACTTCTCCATGTTTATATCCGGTCAGACGCAAGTCATATACCAAGACATTTTCTGCATGAGCTCACCTAATACTGAATTCTTTCTTTGTGTAAAACTTAAGAAACATAAAATATGGCTGTTGATACATGTGGTAAAACGTAGTACATATGTTCTATTGGGGCTTGTATATGTTAAAATATTATACACAACTAATCCAGTGTTTCCCCTGTCAAGTGGACGGTCTGGATTGGCTGGATCGTTCTTCCATGTGGCAAAACTTACCTTGTCATAACAAGCCAATGAAAATTGTTGTGACAACAAAACGCCTTATCCCAACTAGTTGGTATTGGCAACACAAATCCTAATCCTCCATCCCAATTTGTCAAAACCATATCTTTAGTCAGATTATGAGTATATAAATCCTTTATGACCGACTACATTTTGGTTCTTCACCTAAATCCTTCAATGAGTATCCCCTTACCTTCCCAGTTCCCACAACTACCTCCTTTGGTCTTTGCTTTACATGCCCAACCATTTCAATTTAATTTTCTTTATCTTATCTCCTATTTGGGCAACACCTAGACACTCTCGAATATTTTCATGCCTTAACTTGTCTTTCCTAGTCTTCCCACGCATCCATCTCAACATCCTCATCTTAGCATTGCTCATTCTATTCATTTGTTGCTTTGATCACTTAACACCATAGAATCGCTTCTCAACTTAAACCATCTAGCTTTAATTCTATGTGTGACATCATCATCAATATCCTCCTTTTTTTATTGACAATTGACCCGAGATTATGAAATTGATTTCTTTTAGGAATCTCTTCAATTTTTACTGTTACTTCACCTTATCTACAAATAGCACGCACCAAGGAACCTTGTCTTGAATATGAGTGGTCAATTTATCCGTAAATAAAGCAAAAAGATAAGGACTTGTAGCTAATTTTTGATGTAAATACACCATTACTAGGAACTTGTTTGTCTCGCTGTACATCCTTGTTAGCACTCCCTCATGCATATCTTTAATAACTTTGATGTATCTAATTGACATTTTTGTCTCCCCAAATCCCACTAGATTAACGCTCTTAGGACTTTATCATATGCTTTCTCTAGATCAATAAAAACCATGTGACGTTATCACTTCTCTCCTCTTTTCTATAATCTAAGTAAAAAGATCGCCTGAATGGTAGACCTCCATGGCATAAAACCAAACTGATTTTCTGACACTCGGGTTGTTCTTCTAAACTTTTGCTCCATTATTCTTTCCTATAATTTTTTGATGCGACTCATAAGCTTATTTCCACTGTAATTGGTACAGTTGTGAACATTTCTTTTATTCTTATATGTAGGTAGTACCGTGCACTTGGTCCAAGCATTTGGCATTTTTCGAGGCCTGAAATTCCATCAAATAATTTGGTCAACCCGTTCTCTCCCATGCTCGTCCACCTATATATGTATGTACAGTTACGATATCAACAAATGTAATAGTAAAGTATTTAGATACATAACTACACTAATAGATTAGTAAATGGCCACTATTATTGAACCAAATATTAGAGATTTAAATTCACTGTGAGGAGACTTGGAAGATTTGGTTCTTTTTTTTTTTTTCAAAGATTCGGTGTTGAATGGGTTATGCAAGATCATCTAAAGGCATATCTTAAGAGCTGGGGTTGAAGAAAAAGCGCAAGGGTAGCAGAAGGAGTAGTATACTTTGGAATTTGTGTCCGGCAACCATTGCATGGCCGATCTGGAGCAAAAGAAATCAGAGAATTTTCGGAGGACAGGAAAGGATATTCACAAGATAATTGGTAACATTGTTTCAATACTTTTCTCTTGGACTGTCAACTTTACAGAATTTGGGGTGCAAGTTTAGGGAGTTTGATAGATTTTGGGGTCAGAAATGGGATGCTCTTGATTAGCTTTTTCTGTATAGTTTTGGCTTAGGTACTCTCACTGTATTATATTACATTACTGTATAGTTTAGGCCTACGGGCTATATTAATATAAAATCACTTTTACCGATAGAAAAAATGGCATTAATTGATGGATTAACACCAGCATTAATTAAGCAGCACATGTAATAATCAAATGACTAGCTTTACCCAAGCTTGAGGTCGCCGATCTAAGTGAGTGAGCCAAGGTATTGCATCATGAGCCTAAATCAATGTTGAGCCAATGCTAACATCACAAGCCCAAGCCAAATTGGTTAAAGCTTGCTTGGATTGACTTGAGTAATTTACACCCCTATTGTCACCTCACCAGATGCCTGTATTTCACCTCATTATGTCACCATTTGATTTGTGCATGTTTGCACAATATTTCTCTTATGAAAGTTAAAGAAGGAAAGTGGAGAGGGGGGTAAATAAAAGTTAAGCTCAACAGTCCAACTATGAAGAATTATGATGTAGTGCACTACACCATGCATGCCCTCATGGCCTCACATAAAAATTCCCAACAATTAACTTTAGAATATTATTTGGAGCTTCCATTTTTGTGAAGCAGTTCTAATAAAGAACATTGGTTATCTAGTAAATTGGAATGATTTAGACAATATATTTAAGAATAGATGGGTGATATGGTTTTTGATAGTTTGGGACGATGAAACAGGATTTGTGTTACCGATCCTGACTAGTTGGGATAAGGCATTTTGTTGTTGTTGTTATGTGTACGTATGCCCTTTCTCTCTCTCTCTCTCTCTATATATA
>JAUPMG010000017.1:15109236-15127904 GCA_031762675.1 Pachysandra terminalis | reverse complement strand
GTATTTTTTACGTTTCCGTTTATTTGACCATTTTTTTGACTACGTTTTTTAAAATTAAAATCGTATTAAACCCGTATTTTTCCCGTTCCATTTTTTTGACGTTTCACGTTTTGCTAACATTGGTCATAACCATATGTGGGTAGGTTTTCCGAACAAAGAATTATAATTTGGAAGGAACTGGGGTTCTTCGTAGCAAAATATGCACGATATCATTCCCCTTACTTCATGAAAACATTACCCATTTGAAAAGTTCCATATCTTGCCCAAATCAAACATTTCTTGTTCTGTACTGTAACAAATGATGAAAAGATTACATTCCTACAATCAAGGCTGAAGAATAGATCTTCTAGTCGAACAATAGCTTCCTGATGTCTATACTTTGCAATGAACTATATCTCCCTCTCTCCCCATATAATCTCTAACCTGCGATTCTGTGTCGTGAGCTGCCACAAAGAGATCAAGATAAGGTTTTTGTATTTCATTGAACTTGCATTGTATATTTCCTCAAAAACAAGATTACTGGGTTTCTTGATCTTATCAAATTTGCTATGCACTCTCTTTTAGGCGACGATTTTGTTTTGAATTTAAATTCCGCCATAGAATTTTTATTAGCTTGTTCGGAATTGTTATTTGTTACTGACTTATGGTTATATTTTGTGTAGACAACAGTCACGCCTTGACCATCGCTAGCCTATGGGCCCCTGTTGTAGCTGTAAGTTTTTTTTTTTTCACATCCTGGTTGGGATTATATAGGAATTTAGCTTTTATCACCATAGTTTATACCATGTAATAATAAAGTTTAGAACTTCATAGTGTCAGAGTTAAGATTCTTTGCTAATACGGGTGTATCTATTCTGAGGCACATTAAATTTCATTTTTTCATCTTTGTTTCTGATAACTTGATCAGGACACCTGCTCAATGGCGTGTCTCAGTCTAGGACCTCTAGTTCTTGCATGAGCCAGTACCTTGAAAGATTTAGAAACATAAACTTGTGCCAGATTAAATCTTATACTCACGGGCATTGTTATTATATATATTTTTAATGACTGCACTTTTATATGTGTTCTAGATATATCTTATGGACATTCATATTTGGTACACCCTTTTATCTGCTCTTGTTGGTGGCGTGATGGGTGCACGGGCTCGGTTAGGGGAGGTACTGATATGTCCCATAATGTTCTTATAAATTTGAATATTCCTAACTGTTGTGTTTTTAGTATATTTGATTGTTATGCAGGTATCTTCTTTTTTCTTTTTACCCTTTCCAATACTTGTATGTATACTCGTATCCTCATCCAAAAAATGTTGTTTTTATTCTGAATGTGTGGCAGATACGTTCAATCGAAATGGTGTATAAGCGGTTTGAGAGCTTCCCAGAAGCGTTTGCTAAGAGTCTTGTGTCTTCACAAACAAAAAGGTGGCTTTTCTCAACCTATTTGTAAATGCAATTTGACAAAGGATTTTTGGGGTTATTGGTATTTATGAAATGTGGTTCCTAGATCTGGAGAGTGGAATTGCAAAATAAGAATGCCTGCGCTTCTGAAGTCAAGGTTTAAAACTTCCACTTCGGTCCCTTCAGAAGTGGAACCAATTTATGGGTGTTTATAAAAGTTAATGGAAGTATTGTAAGTTTTTGGAAATTTAAGGAAGTACTAGACAGAGATGAGACTTTTGCATGAAACTTCATGAATTTGTAAGAATTATCATAAACCAATAGGAAGTATGAGCTCACACCAAGTGAAATATGTTGACTCATGAGTCTGAAGTTCTGAAGGTCTATTTTACAGATAGATTCATAATTAATAACTATAGTTATGCTCATAAGATACTCCAATCCCCAAAAAGTATTACATAATAATCTCAAGGCACCAAATCCACCTAGGGGTACGATCTGACTTGAAGATGTTTCCTGGGTGTTTTTGAACCTTTTGTTAAGATATTATCAATCTTCTGGTTAGATAGATAACGACATGGGTTTATGTAACCAATTCAAATTCCACTACCACTTCCTGTTTATAAATTTAAAACTATTTATACTAAAATGTCACAATTTTGTCAAGTAAATTCTAATGTTTTTGAAATCTTACTGAATTTTATTGGTAGTTTGTCCAACTTCTGTATTTTGTTTAAGACTTTGGTTTGGATTTGGAACCTATGGAAATGGAATTCGTTTGATGTTGGTAGAGGTTTATAACCATATTTCAAACTAGTTTATTGTAAAGGTCCTACTTTTAATAATTAGAATTATGTAGTACAATGTCACTGTCTCCCCGCTCTATCTGCAGTTCTGCACATACAATCCTGGAGTGAGACAATAGTGTATTAAGTTTTATGTGCATGATCCCACGTGTCTTGGGCTAACTTATCCAAGATTGGATGGTTTCAAAATTTTGATAATGCCCATATAACTCATTGATTCAAGTGGTTGATCACTTTTGTTCCACTGATTCATTGACATGGATAGATTCGTTTATAGATATTTTGGAATTGACTATACCATAAAATTATACTGATCAATTTCAAATGTGATTCTCATCTTTTACTAATATGCTTTGCTGTCTATACCCCTTGAGATTAAGCTAATTAATGTCTTGTCCACCCTTTCCTTTAGATATCTCCTGAGTAGGATCATTTTTTCATTGGAACAATATGTCCCATTTCCTTGAGTTTCTTATCTTCACCCGTGGTTCCCTTGTTTGGGTTTCACATTTCGGTTTGTTTTTCCTTGTTTTGTTTTTGGTTTCTAGTGGATATGGTGCTGCATTCAATTTGTTTATATTTATAGCAGCAAGATGGAAGAGATGGCCTAGATTCTGCAAGGCATTCAGAGGTCTAACCATGTAATGTTGAAATGGATGAAGTGGATGACCGTTGATTGTTCTTGAAATCATGCCTCATTAAATGTTTCATTGATTATGGAACTAGTCTCGATGGATTGTTAATAAGTCTTACCGAATTGGTATTGTTCTTACATAGTGCGATTGCGTCATTGGGAGTAAGGTTATTTCTATCTCTTTTTTCCTTTGGAGGTGGAGGCATTCTTGGTTTGGTAGATGTACTTTTGGAGGTCTTGAGCTGTGATATGATGATGTATGGTCTCCCTGGCATATCAACTCTATCAAATCTCTTTTGGGTGCATATTATGGGTGAATATATATGGGAATGGGTTTCCATTGCATCTTTGGATAAAGGAGATGCTCGGGGTAGTTATTGAGGCCTAGGGGAAGCTAGTGGTAGCTGATGGCTATGCCCTAAATTGTGCTAAGATAGATTTTACTAGGCTTATGGTGGAAAATCATTCTCCAGCTCGATTTCCTATTGTGGTTGATGAAGTTTTTTGATTGTGTGGATTTTTATTGAAAGGAGAGATTTAGTGTGTTTTGCAGCCTTGAGACTTGATGTTGTTGAAAAATTATTGCCCGCCTATGGTAGATCTTAGGAGTTTTAGTCTGTTGTAACTGGTGGTTTTTCTGATCGTAATAGAGGAAACGATCGAGAAATGATAAGGTAGAGTTCTTGCATTGGCTCTTATTGTGCCAGAAGCTTGTACGGCAATACACTTTTTAAAAATGCACCAGCAAGGTTTTTTCAAATTCAGTGGACTATGTGCACTAACACGATGGGCCATCCCAAGAATTTTTTATGATGGAAAGGCCAACTTGTAATAGGCCACGTCTGAAGTCGGATGTAGGGATGGCAACGAGGCTGGTTTTGAAAAACCCTAACCCGCCTCTACATGAGCCCCCTACCAAACCCAATCCTAACCGATCGGGTTGGTACTAGGGCGGGATCGGGGTTGACCGACTGCGACATATATTATAAGTAAATACTTTTTTTAGGTTATATACATATATATTTTTTAACATATATACTTATAAAGTATATATTTTTATATAAAATTTAGTTGAATGGCAATGGAACTGGTTAGCGTTGGGCTGATTCAAACACGGACTTGATTAATGAGTTACTAAACCCGAACCATTAGGTGCAGGACAGGTTAACCGTTTAACCGGCCCCATTGCCATCCTTAGCTGCAGGGTTAGTGGCTCGTTGGGGTAGCCTTGGGCTGCTGATTTTATCACTGATCTTTCGTGTACATTCACTGAGTAACAAGCTCGATCTACTAGGTGTATTTGTCAAAACCTTAAGTTGCCTCTTTTGTACACTTATGCTTAGTGAAGCTGAGCAAAAAGTTTGTGGTCAAAACCACAAGTTTTGTTGTTTTCTTGAGCTTGACATGTTAAGCTGAGCAAAAAGTTTGTTACAGGTGTTGGAACCGAGTGGTGTCAGCAGGGAGTTTGCTTTGGTGAGCCGTTTCTATAGAGATTTTGCATATGGGCATTAGTTAGAAAGATTGAAGCATCGATTCTTGACAAGAGATGGTTTGATTCAGCAACTCTACATACTGTAGAGGTGTAAATTCTATAATCCTTGTTTTTTCCTCTCATAAGGCGGTCCCAATGTTAATACGCTGCCTTCGTGGCGTGTATAGTTGTGTTAAAGTAACGAAATTATGGTGACTTCTCCATTAGATGCCATTCAACCAGCAAGATTGTTTTGATTAGGCTGTCAACGAGTTGGGCTAGCTTGGCTCAAGCTTGTGCTCAGCTCGGGTGAGTTGGGCTTGAGCTCAATAATTAGGTTCGCAAGCCAAGACCAAGCTTGAAAGAAAGTTCATTTCCTTAACAATCCTGAGCTGAGTTTGGGTTGCCTCGACTTGATTAAAGCTAGCCAGACACCTGTAAACCAACCATCCAGCAACTATCAGTTCTTTCGCAATTCAAGCCAATATGCCTTGATCCGCCCGAGGAGAATCTGAGTGGCTTGCTTACTTTATTACAAAATATATTTATAATTTGAATCTGAAACAAAATATATATTTGTAATTTGTGTTCGGTTTGTCTAGTTATATTCTCCAGACAGAGAAACCTGGTGTAACTCACACGTGGAAGCTTACCTGGAGAACCCACTTCTCCATGTGTACATTTAGTCAACCCAAGTCACGTATTAAGTTTCACTCCTGAAGTCATTTTCCGTGTGCTAAAAGGGCTCTTCTGAAACTTACTTCTTTCTTTGTGCAAAAGTAGAAAATGTTAAAAAATTACAAGGCTAGTGATACATGTGACAAAACCTATTAAACTTTTAACATGTACTAGGTGTGGCTTATACAACGTTTTAAATGTTGTGGCATGCATGATTCAAAATATCTTGTCTTTTCTGCCAAGACGGTTGATACATATCTTGTATCCACCGTGTCGGCACGATACATAGGTGTATTTTAGGATAAAGCTAATTTCTACTTTGTCTATGTCAATACATGTAACATATCAAACATATTGGTCAATATGTTGCAACATATTGATTGTGTTCGACCAATACACTCGATAAGTGCAATGCGTCGGCCTTTTTACATGTAAAACTGTGAAAAGGAGCAATGCATTCATTGTTCTACTCTCTCTCTCTCTCTCCCTAAGAATAAAACCAAAATCAATTGAAATATAGCCAATTCGTCCCATAATCTTCTTATTTTGATTGGATACATCTAATATTGAAAACATCTAATATTTTCGAGGTATGCATTATAAGAATTTTTTTGTCTAAATTATACCTTTTATGTCTAAAAGTATGTTTTGAGATTCTATTGTATGGATCTAAGAATTTTAGGTAAAATCCATAGATCTAGATGCCTTTTTTTTTCCAGTTTCCATGCATTTGCGTGTGTACTGGTTTGTTTTCACATTATTATATATCATATGTATGAACGATGATATGAAAATCATGTTAATGTATCATATTTTAAACTTATCTTTACATTTGAATGAATCTTGTGTTAAGTATCCACAATTTTCCATGCATATCCACCGTATCTATGATTTGTATAGTGTTTCCACGCATTTTTGATATGTATCTCGATACACATCCATTTTTTGACTGACCAATATGCTACCTTGATACGATAATTTGAACCATGGCGACATGTGGTTATTGGGGGTGGAGGACACGGAAACATGGTGGAAGTCATTGGAGTAACATATTCCACCATGTCGCTGAAATGTCGGCTTCACATATGCCACATTAGTTGATATAAACGACTTTTCGAACAAAATGTCATCCATTTCTTTTAACATATGGATCCTATCCTCCACCTGATTTGGGGTCTCATACCACTATTATCACCCTATCTTCAGTATCCACCTACGGGGATCATGTTGACCATTAGTCCAGATGAGTACCAGAGATACATGAGGGAGTTACATGGAACGGTACCATCACACATGGAATGTACATAAGATTGTCAGTACATAAAGGCGATGCAATATGGTCAGCATATGGCTGGGGGTGATAGGGATGACATTGAGCCGGGGTGCCACTTTATCTGGATGTGATGAACTGATGTCTCCTCATTGTACTTCTTGGAGCTTAGGGTGCACAAAACATGGCTATGTTTGCTCCTTTTATCTAATTGTATTATGCCATTAGGACAATCCTATTATATTTAGTATATTTAGATATGTATATATATCTTATTTGGGTTATTATTGTGGATGGTTTCTCAAATATTTCCATACCAGCATGGTTGTACCTCCCCAAATATATGCCATTCGCTGTATGTGTATTACAAAAAACCCATTTTCACCTTTTTTTCACTTATTCTTTAATTTTTCCTCCTTTTGTACCATGTTGGTAATATGCCTCGCGGCAACAAAATTTATATCTTTGGGCTTGTATGGCTTGAAATATTGTCTATCTGGCCGATTCAGAGGGTCCCCTATCAGATGGATTGCTCACTAGCCAATGAAACTTTGTGGGGCAGACCAGTGTACCTTTTTCCTTATCATTCCACTTATTCATAAAAGTTAAATAATATTTTTGATTTTTGAAATTAAAGTATTCTAGTATATGTTTATTTGTAGAAGCAAGCTTGTAATTGACAAGCTTTGAGGTGATGTGGCCCAATAAAATTACTGGTATTTGTTTTATACAAGTAAGGTGTGACTATATTCTTATAAGTAAAATTATAATAATTACAACTGGTTTGAGCCAAGCCTGAGCCCAAATATGTTAGTGAGCTTGAGCCTTAAGGTTTACGAGCCTAAGCTGAGCTAGGCAATGCTCGGCTCATTTACAACCTTAGTTTAGTTCGGCCTTTGAGGTTGTCAGATGTGATTGTTTTGGTGGTTAATTTGATGAAGGTTTATAATACAAGCGGAAGGTCTGGAAAATTCCAACTCAGGTGATTGTTGGGGGGCAATGATGCTACTTTTAATACCGTTAAGTGATTGGGTGATGGTCAACACCAAAATTTTTGGTATTTTTGTGATAGACTAGGGGTTGTTCGAAGAAGTGGACATCAATAAATGGGTGCACCTAACCACGATTCTAGGTCTTCCATTCATAGGGTGTTGCAATCATGGTAGGATTTCTTTAAGAATCTACAATTGATCTTCCTCTCTGCTCTCCAAGATCTCCGCCTCTAGCTGGCTTTCTAGCTGCTCATCCTCTCCTCCCCTTCCATGTAAGGCTGAAAATTTTTAGAGAACATTTTAATGAGAATAAATTCTTAGTAAGTAATAATCAGTGAAACCAAATTTATATGAGAAATCATGCTTTTCAAAAAAATAGTCATAATTCCAGTTATAAACGTTACGGAAATAAACCATTTGCAGTTTCCCAATGCGCTCAGATGTAGAGGGTGGGTTCAGATGGTGGCCGGACACGGTTCATTTAGTGTGAAGAGGTTGTATAGGTGATGGAAGAAGGTAGCGATGCCCTTTCAAAGGTTATTTGGATGAGAAGGTGGCTGATTCGGGGTTATAGGCAGTGTCTGTGATTTGTGTTGATTCTCAGAATAGGGGGAGGGCAGAGTAGTGGGGCTGGAAGAGGGTTGGGGAGACACCACAAGAGGGGAGGAGGGTGTGGGGGGAGTGGTAGGGGGATGATTTCTTTCTTGTGGGCATGGATCTTTTTTTCGGGTGGTGGGGGGGAGCAAAAGGTGGTTGTATTGGCGGGAGAGGAATGGCAGAATTTTTGAAGGAAAGGAGGTTTCAGTTGAGAGATTGGCAGAGAAAGTAATGTCCCTTATTTTCCATTGGGTTTCTCCATACAAGGAATTCAAGGGGATTTTGTTTGAAGAATTTGACAGCATTTGGGGGCTGTTTTGGGATTAGTTTGGCTTCATGTCAGTAGATATACTTGTACTTTTTTTAATATACTTGTACAGTTTTTTTCTATTATCTATATAAAATACAAATTTACCGATCAAAAAAAAAAAGGTGGTTGTATTGGCTTATAGGAATCAGAAGTAGAAAAAGTTGATTTTTTTGTGGGTTTTAGAATAATGGAATTGTTGACATGTTGAATGGGTGCATATTCTATTGGACTGTTAGGTGGGATGTTCATTTGTATAATAGTAGGGTGGTTGGTTTGTTGGGCGGGGTGTTCTTTTGTAGGATAGTAGGTGGTGGATTTGGCAAGGTTTTAAATTTTGATATCTCTAGACATTTCGCCAGACTTTTTCTGGCTAAATATTGGAGAAAGTATTTCGCCGAAATTTCGAAAAAATGGGGGAAAGGGGGAGTTGAGCGAATTCCCCCTAAATTTCGTTTTGTTGGGGGGGCATTTTGCCTATATTTTGCTATATTTCGACTTTTCTTTCAAGAATATGAGTCTTGATGGTTTATGGTCATTCTTTTAGTTGAGAAAGGGAAATTTATTGGATGGAGTTAGAGGTAGGGGGTTTGTGGCGGGGATGTTAATGTTATTTTTGGAGCATACAAGAGGAGGGAGGGCGTTAGCACCTCATCTATCAGAATATTTTCGAAATTTATCTTTGATCTTAATCTCCCTTGAAGGAAGCTTGATACACTTGTCCCGATAGCTAGATTCCTCCCATTTTGAGAAGGCTACATCCATTCTTGGCTTGTAATGATCAGGTTTCCTAGTAATCAGATGTGATTCAAGAATCTACAATGAAACTGGTCACAAACTTTAAGGCAGTTATTGTTCATCAGTTCCAATCCGCTTTTCCAAGAAGCCTTTCGTATATGAGAATGTGACACTCTCCGTTTCTTCTTATTGGTGTTGGTTAAATCTTGGTGGGACTCATTTTTAAGGATGGGCAGACCGGGGTCTTAGGCTTAAGTTGAAGGCTTTGAAGTTGTTAGTAGTTGGGTGGAATGAGCAGTTAGTGGGGCAGTCGGGAGGAAAAAAAAGCTGTTCAGGTCTCAATTGTCTTCATTGGAGTATAGTTTGGAGAGTGGTTGCTTATCTTTTGATGGACTGGATTTCAGAAGAAAAGAAAAAAAAGTGTTAAAGAAAGCACTTTCTTTTGTTTGGTTGGCCATTTTTTAAAGAAAAGAAATGGATTTGAAAAGAAAATTTTCTCTTTTTGATAAAAAATTTTCTCTCCAAAATGGTAGAGATTTTGAGAGAAAAGAAAAGGAAAGAAGTTGGAGAGAAAGCCTCTTTACCACCATCATCACCCCACTACAACCACCACCATTACAACCCCCCCTCCCCCACATGCGTGGATTGCATGTTGTAATCCATGTAATTATTTTATATGGCTAATAGAAAAAACTGACTAATTTTCATTTTGGTTTTCTTTACACAACCAAACAAGAGAAAGCATTTTCTTTATAATTTTCCCTATCCAACCAAACAGTTGAAAGTAATGTAGTTTCTTTTCTTTTCTTTTCTCTTTCTTTTTACTTTCATTTCTGTTCTTCTGAAATCCAGGGTTCCAAACACAGCCTTAGAGAGTGTTTGATGTGTGAGTTGGCATATCTTTTGAGGATGAAGGAGTTTAGCTGGATACGGAAGTTGAGGATTTGTTGGTTGAAAGCTGGAGACAGAAACATTAAATTCTTTCATTTTTGTACTCCAGAAATTGATTTAGTTGCATCAGTAAGTTAAGGATGGGATATTAATCATTATATGAATGAGAGAGAATATCAGCCAGGAGATCTATATATTGGTCATTATAAAGTTGAGAAAGAATGTTGATCAATGTTTAGAGGAGAGTTGATTGGTTCATCTGGTTGTGTCACTTTCGTCGGAGACATTCTTCTAGATGTGTGATTTACAATGAGTGTGGAGAACTCGGTTCATTTATCCATTCATTGCACTGCTCGATCCATTCTGATGACTGACTGCACTTTCTATACATCACAGGTCTCCTTGATACTGGATGGTTACGTTGTAGTTTGTTGGAGCATTTGGAAGGAAAAAATAAGAGAACTTTTGAAGATAAAAGCTGTCCATTACCTATTTTTTGTGGTTGTATCTTTAGCATCTTATTTGAATGGGTGTCTCATCTTCAAGTGTTTGTAGATATCTCTTTTAGTTATAAGTTGCATAGTTTCATGTGAATGTATTTTTTTTCTCTTTTCTTCCCCCTCTACTTGGTGGGTGATGGGTTTTTTTTTCTTTGGGGTTTGACTTACTCATGCTGTTGACACCAAATCTACCTCTTGTCCTTGTTGAAATGATGAACCACATCTCGGATGCTTATACTCCAGTGTTCATAAGTGCTAGCTTTTATATATTTTTGATTAGTTAATTTGATTTTGATCTGTCTTGATGTAGAGAGAGGGAAGGAGGGGCACCATATGGTGTTTTTGGAGTGGGAATGAGTGAGGGAGAGGCATCATGTGGTGTTTTTTGGGGGGAGGGAGTGTGGGAGAAGCGTCATTTGTTATTTTGGGCAATTGGAGTGGTGTCATGGAATTTTTTGGCAATTTCACCCAGCTTTGAAAACAAAATGCTTACTTGTATTGGAATCTAGGAACGTTTAGCAGTCTTATTTTGTGATTTCATTTGCCTTGATAAATAGGTAGGTATTGGTTGCACCGACTTTTTTTTTTTTTTTTTTTTTATTGTTTAGTGATGATCTAATTTATTTCTTCTTTCAGGATTACTATTGATAGACAATCATACCAGGTGAGGATTTATTTTCATTGATTACGTGCTCTAAACTCTTTATTTTCAATTCTCTTCACGTCCTTACCAATTTGGGGTTAATTTCTTACTACATATTGAACTGAATGTTTAAGTGTTGCTAGGCAGTTCAATTTTTAAGCCTTATTAAGTGTGTTGGGTAAATATATTAACCTTTAAGAATCGGCCTTGAAAAAGTTTGTGAGCAATGATGGGGGTTGTTAAGTCTAATATTTTTGTTGGTATCAACTGGCATTTCCTTTAATGAATCTTTTGCTTAAAGATCTCCATCAATCAAGATATTATTCTTATTCTTTTTTTTTGTTCAAGTTTCTTATGTTATGTTTTGTATCTTGGAAACTTAATAGGATGGAATCATTATTTTGTCTGGGACTAATGCGGCCACTAATCTTCTTTTATTCTTTATGGATGTGACACTGAACAGTACATACTTATATGATTGCCGTATTAGCTTAATGTCTCATTGTTAGCCTTACCTGAGTAATTTTTTGCATAGACCTTTATATCATGATTCTATATTCTGATATTTATTTGGAGCTTGCACTGCTTATATGGATGCTGATGATGAAAAACTTGGTGGTCTCTACTCAATCTGTAGCCAAAGCAAAAGAACAAACAGATGGAGAAATAACTAAAGCTTAATTGGCTTATACTAATTTTGTTAGCCACTTGTACATGTTATTTCTAGTCATATCTGTAGACTAGGTGAGTTATGTAATTTGTAATACAGGTAAAACTCACTTCTGACTTGAATAGTCCTAATCATAATAATAGAATCATAGATCTGTCTCATCTAAAGCAGCCAAACATGCTAATATAAATTTTATATTCCATTGTACTAATAATGTTGATGCAGAATTGTAAACTTATTCTTTTCATTACAGTTCTATCCTCCCCCCAACCCTCCAGTGTCCTTAACTCTCCCTCGGTTGTTTTTAATCATCTTCTTTGTGTTCCTCTGCTTCTCTTATCTCTATGAGATTACAAATCCTTTGCACTATGTCTTCATTGAACTTGTTTTACCTATGCATGTTGGTGTCCTTGCATCTATCTCATACATGGTATTTTGGTCACACTGTATTCTGTTTGTCTATGAGCACACACTCGTTATTTTGAAATAGATGGTCGGTATGCATATGTTCTTGTTTGTTTTAATGATCATTTTTTGAATATTCCAGGTTCCTGAGGAAATGAACAAGACATATGCTGCAATATTCTCTCCATTTTGGAATGAGATCATCAAAAGTTTGCGCGAAGAAGATTTCATCAATAATCGGTGCATCACACATCCCCAAAACATGGATTGTTTAGAATTAAATGATCATTTCTCCATACTTACTATATCCATTTAGTTCTACGATTTATGTCAATTGATTTCTTTTCCCTTTTTTACATTCAGTGAAATGGCCTTGCTTTCTATACCGAGCAATACTGGAAGTCTGCGATTAGTGCAATGGCCTTTGTTTCTTCTCAGTAGCAAGGTGCACTTTTTTTGTGATGTTAGTTTGCATTTGTGATTGCAAAAAATCTCTTAAGTATTTTCTTTTTGTTGATTTTGATTAATTCTTTTTTTCCAGATTTTGCTGGCAATAGATTTAGCTTTGGACTGCAAAGATACACAGGCTGATCTCTGGAATAGAATCTGCAGAGATGGATACATGGCATATGCTGTTCAGGAATGCTACTATGGCGTAGAAAAAATTTTACATTCTCTGGTTGATGGTGAAGGGAGACTCTGGTATGTCTCTTTACGACTTTTGCTTGTTTTATTAGATTATGCCAATATAAATTTCTCAAAGAAGAAAATTTTTATTGAAATTATATTTTTCCGTAACTTGTATTTTTCGTGTAGGAAAGGCCTTCTTCATTTAGGAGTTGTAAATTCCTTGATTTTAAGTATGGACTTCTTGGTTGTAGGGTGGAAAGGATCTACCGTGAAATTAACAATAGCATATTGGAGGGATCACTTGTTGTAACATTAAGACTTGCGAAGCTCCCACTGGTGCTGTCTAGGTTTACAGCATTGACTGGCCTCCTGGTATTGTTTCTAATCCTCTTCCTCCGTTGGCATATAGAACCGGGTTATGCATGTTTTAGTATCGTACAAATTGCATCCTCTTAAAAAACAACTTGCATCTTCACGACGCTATGATGTGACTTCATTTTATGAAGTTCTTTTAGATTGGTATTATCATCTTTTTTTTTTTTTTTAATTGCGGATGAAATATGTTTCTTGATGTTTGTACATTTGGTGTGTGATCTTGTTAAAGAAATTCCTCAATGGTTCTCCATTAATAGATAATAACAATTACTGTTTATATAAGCTTAAGCTTATGACATCTCTTCGACATTAATAACTTAAGCAATTTGTTTTTTCCTTGTTACTACACTGGAAAGCGCATCTATAAGTTAAACTGTTTAATTTCCCCCTTGCCAGATTATGAATCTTTATGCTTGTGCTAGAAATTCTCTTGTATTTGTGATCTTTCATATCTGTAAATGAAGTGGATATAAGAAGCAAGTTTGTAAAGTGCTGACTCGATTAATCTAAAGCTGTTGTATAGGTGAGAACTCAGAGTGAAGTTGCTACCTCGTAGACTACGGTCTGGGGCTTTAGTACCCACATAAGGGTTATTAAGTAGATGTGGGCCAATGGATGAATTTAAAGCATGAAATTCATTCAAAGTGCTGGACTCTCAGATGCCACTGGAGTCTAGTCCAATGGTCGAAGTCACTTAAAACCATTGTAAGGGTTCTTAAGCCCCAGACTCTAGATGTCTTACTTTTTCTTTCTATAACTGTCTAGGTCTTTCCTTTTTTTTCCTAACCAATATATATTGGTAACAATGTAACATAGAGAAGCATTTTTAGAAAAGATTCTCAGGATCGAATGTCATGGTTTTGTTTTCTTTATTGTTTTCCATTTGTGTAACACTTATGTATTGAGACCAACTTATACATTGTGTAGATACGGAATGAGACTCCAGAACTTGCAAAAGGTGCTGCGAGAGCAGTGTTAGAGTTATATGAGGTTGTTACGCATGACCTGCTGTCATCTGATTTAAGGTACCCCTTGACGTTGATTGTTTGGAATAAGTCATCTGAACATCAAGAAATCTAGATAAGATAAGATTTGTATCTCTCCAGGGAGCAGCTTGATACATGGAACATTTTGGCAAAGGCAAGAAATGAAGGGCGCCTGTTTTCTAGGATAGAGTGGCCAAAAGATCCAGAAATCGTAAGTCTCTTCCGAATTTATTTTCATGCTTTGATTGACTTTGTTGTATCTGACCAGAGCTTTTTTTTGGATGAATTTTCATTTTTACAGAAGGAACAGGTGAAGCGATTGCACCTGCTTCTCACTGTAAAGGATTCTGCAGCCAACATTCCAAAGAATCTTGAAGCAAGAAGAAGATTAGAGTTTTTCACAAATTCACTTTTTATGGATATTCCATCCGCAAAGCCGGTTTGTGAAATGATTCCATTTAGGTACATATGCAAAGTTAGTATGTCGTTGATGTTGCTTTTTATTCATCTTTTCCTAAATATTCATGAAACTTCTTCCTTTGTTTGAGAACAGCGTGTTCACTCCATATTACAGTGAGACTGTACTGTATAGTTCCTATGAGTTACGGGTTGAAAACGAAGATGGCATCTCTATTCTTTTCTATCTCCAGAAAATTTTCCCAGGTACTTTTGATCCATGCCTGATTTTGTCTGGTGATTAGTAATGTTTATAAATAGTCATATTCTAATCCTTAACAGTGCTCAATGAATGATATCTGACATTGTCCTTGGTGAATAACTATTGGAATGGTATCCAACTTGTAAATTGTTATGTATGAATGATGTCTTAACTTCTTAATAACTTAAATATATGGATATTTACTCATGCATCTGAGACATTTCCTAGGTTCCCAAACATGTCTCTTGGGTGCATTAGGTCCATACCATTTCAAGAATCTAAAACTATGCATAGTACCTGATGCTTTGACGTCTATTTGTCATCTCCACTCTGACTTTAACCATCTACAGAGTTTGTGCCAAAACTAGTCACTGTCAGTTACTTTATAGAAATATTGAAAGAGGGAAGAATATACACCAATGCAGGGTCCACCTAAAAAATTAACAAAGAAGACAAACTGACAGGTAGGAAAGACAACCAAAAAACAATCCCACATCGGGCCACAATCTCATCCAACATATCCAAAAAGAATCCATCTTGTCAAGCTTATCTGATAGATCGTTAGCAGATCTAGGCACATGGGAAAATGTGATATTCAGCCCATTTTTCCAAAACCAAAACTAATCGGTCAAAGTGATTAATGTTCAGAACATAAACCACACTAGAAAACCAAGAAATGAACGTGAATTAGTCCTTCCCCCAATAGGCCTCTATGCCCCTGGCCATCACCTCCCTTAATCCCGTTACTACGATAGAGATCTCAACATGAACTATGATCCGGTTCCCAATAAGACTCGAGAAAACATGAACTATAACTTCTTAATGACCCCTGAAAATGCCTCCACCCTTGGACGGGCTTGGTTTACCAAGCAAGCTCCTTTCAAGCTCAGCTTGATCGTCCCTGTACTAAGTGGTCTCCAAGCTATAACACATATTTTAACTGTGCGGTAGGTGAATGCTACCTTTAATAATGTTTGGAATCGAGAACCCTTTGAACTCTGCATAGAAAGTGACCCACACAATAGCCTGAAACATTGTTTGCACAATGAAAACTGTCTCCTATTCCTCTTGTCCTTGAAGATCGTCTTGTTGACACAAAGTCCACACAATAGCGAAAAAAGAGACTGATACATCAACATCTTCTTCCTTATTTGGGGAACCTCCTCTGGATGGGTAGGTGCAGATTATTAACAGCCACAACCCAAAACATCGCCCCTCGAGGAAGAATGAAATACCGAATATCCTTGGCCACTAAACAATGAAGATATCTTCTTACTCGCAATGGGCAAACACATGATACAAACCTGCGGAGACAACACTTGGAATTCCCTTCTCTTTTGGAGCCCATCAAACGTGTTTATCTTTTGCAATAGATAAGTCCTGGTGAAAGCTTAAATTTTTGGGGAATAGGGGATTTCCATAGAAAAGAGGGATAGAACACAACAAGTGCGAGATCCCTATCAAAATAGATGGTGAGGAAGAAACATCTGGTAAAGAAAACTCCTCTTGGGCCAGTAGTCCACACAGAATTGTTTGTAACATCTTTAGGAAGATCAAAACAAGAATGCTAATTCCAAACGATCTGCTAGGATCTTGCCTATGGGGGAAGTGAAAACCATAACATTAGAGGACCAAAAAAGAACATTTGCAACTTTGGGGTTTTTCTAGCCAAGTGCCGAAAAAGAATAGGAATGAAAAAGCAGTCACCCCACCATGTTGGACCATAATTTGTTGCCCTGGCCATTTTCTTGAATGCTTTATTTGCCAATGATGACCTTGGGCCACAAACTCTTCCTTTTCTTGTACTAAATCTCCATAGCAATATATCCAATGACGTGGAGTTGTGCTTTTGAATTTTTAAAAAATTTAGCTTTGTATCCCTTTCCAAAGGGCATCCAATTTTTCCTTACATCAATATTTCCTATTTTTAAGGAAACATTTATGAAATAGCAAATTATTCCAAAAGTCTGAAATTTTCCTCGAAACCGTACTTTTGAAACTGTGTGCTGAGGTTCTAGACATAATGTTCCCTAAATTTTCCTCTTTTGCTTATATCCACACAGTGACTCCTACGTGATCCCAAATGGTCTTTCCTATGAGATCTGCACTTCGAAAGAATCCCTTTGCATTTTCTCGATTCTATTGACAGCTTTGGTATACATACTGAACCATGGAGAGAAAATAAGCAAGAAGATTGGTTGATAAGGGTAATATGGCCTACAGAAGAGAGGTAACTGATTTCCTGTCAACTTTCTCAACTACAGGGTCACAAAAACTTACCTGTTAGGGTTATTGGATTGAGGCAGACCAAGATATCAATAGGCCAAGAACCTATCTACCCTTCATCCCAAATTGGCTTCTCAAGATTGATCAAGCTTTGCGCTAATGTCCATCCCACACACTTTTTGTCTCCGTGAGGATGCACTTTATCCATGAGAATCGTGTTATCTACAAGCCGGAGATAAGAAATGGGCACGCTACCATCACCCACCCACCCAAACCCTCTAACCTGACATTCCTAACATAACCCATGATCCACTTGCCCCGCTTGGTACCAGAATCATTCCGTTATAAAACAAAGTCCACAAGTTCTCACTGAACTCTATCATAGGCCTTTTCTAAATCTAACTTGCACAAAAATCATTGAGCCCATATCCGAACCAAACTTTTTGGTTTGATCAGGTTGGATTTGTGCCGGCTCAAATTACATACAATTTAAAACGATACTATTACAAATGCACACAAATCCATAGTATTTAAGGTAAAACCAATTTAATTACAAAAGAACAAAGTAAAATTTAAGGTAAGATATTGAGGCCATGCAAGGGCTAAAGAAATTAGATCCTACAACGTCCACAATAAAGGTTGAATTGGGAGATTATCCATACAAACACACACACACACACACACACACACACACACATATATGTAATTGTGTCGGGCATTGGCCGGCCAGTTTTTCAGGGTACACAAGCCTCAACCCTAACTCAACTTCAGGCCTAAAATTAAGCCTAGACTGAAGCCAAACCCATTATTTTCTGGCCCATTTGGGTTTATTCGGGTTGAGGTAGGCAGGTTTCTGGTTGGCCCGGTCCTACATATAGCTCTATACAACTTATCTTGAAAAAAGCCAAATATGAAGCCATCTAAACCAGGATACCAGGACCCCAATCAACTTCCTTTTCAAAGAAGGGCTTCTCCAACTTGTCACAAACATTATCTGATATCCTATTAAAAAAAAATTAAAATTGTCAGATGTTCTATCAACATGTACCTCATCAACATCAAGCTTCAGTCTTTAGAGTTGACCCTACTTCAAGCATTTCCACCTCCTCACCTAGCATTTTTTCTCTTTCAAAAGCTAAGGTTTTGATACAGTTTTTTAACAAGTGGGTTTTATTTTTTATTTTTCAAACTAGCTTCTGATTGAATCTTTTCCATATATTTATTTCTTACTGTGGCATCTATACTGTTAATTCTTATACTGAATAGTTTATGAGTTATCCATTCTGATTGACATTGTAGGCATATTTTCTAAATGGTAGAATTGCTGTTCCAACCCCCCCGATTTAGTTTTGATTTGCTCTTACTTCCAATGATTTTCTTGGTTTTTTAATGTTGTATAGCCAACAATTTGCATGATTTTATATACGTTGGAAACTTCTTGAAATGGATGAGTCTTGGAGACTATGAAGCATAGTGTAAAGGATTGGCCGATTCAACTCGGGATCGGCTTGGGACGAGTCACGATCCGGAGCCGATCCTTAATCTATTGCAATTCTGCTGACTCGGTCCGATACCGAGTCAGATCATCCGATGTAACTCGGTTTTAGACTAGTTAGAACGTTTAAATCGGACGATCTGACTCGGGTTAGGATGAGTCAGACCCAAGCAAACACAATCCCAACAATAGTTAAAAATGCACCCGGTAGGTCTCGAACCTATGTTCACAAGGTTTGGTGCCTTTCTCTCTACCACCTGAGCTAAACATTTACTTTGCTTATCTATAACTACTTAATGGTA
>JAUPMG010000017.1:15024981-15072036 GCA_031762675.1 Pachysandra terminalis | reverse complement strand
CCCCCACCCCCTACCACCCACAACCACCAGCAGCACCCCCAGCCCCACCACCACCCACCCCCACCACCACCCCACCGGTGGTGGGGGTGGGGGTGGTGGATTTGAGAGGAGTAATTTTATATTTTATTAGGGATAAATCAGTCCATGACCCCCTTGAGGTTTCATATAAAGGGGGGGTTAATGTAGTTTCAAAATCCTCGGGGTGAAAGTGTAATTTACCCTTTTTTGAGTTAATCAGTATTCATTCTGGAGGGAAAAAGCTGCTTTGATTTGACCTCATCTGTATAGCTTCTTAGGAGTCTTCCATTGCTTATGCTTCTTTTACAGAACCGCATTAGGAGGGATATGGTCATCAATCATAAAGCTTTGAAGTTCTGTCCCAATCCATCATTTAGCCCAAACCATCTGGTTTTAAGTGGGTTTGGGTTGGCATGAATTCAGGTTTTAATACTCTCAAGTCAACCTAACTCGTTTAGATCCGGTTGTGTTTATGCGGTCGACAGCTTTATATCATAAATCCCGCCCAGACATCCAGGTTTAAATGGGATTGTGTTGATTATTCTAGCTTCATTAATAAGCAATGCACATGACCCAATTATGACCTATAAATTGCCACTCCTAAACAACTATTACTCGGCTAAAAATTGGGGAAAAAATCATTTCCTTTACTGTCAATCGACTTTGCATATATAAGATCTGTACTATTCGTGAATTTACTAATGATAATCCTATATTTACACTCTTGACTACGTAATCTACAAGATTTTGTAATTTCAAAATAAATAAAGTTCTTAAAACGTACTATTTGCATATACTTATAGATGCTGTTGTTGATATTATATGAGAGTAATATCAGTATTTGGATACTTGGTGACTGTAGAATACAATTTAACCAAGCTTTTATTACTGGGCCTCATTTCTTCTTGACCGTGATGATTACTTCTCATATCCAGATTTATGGTTTCTCGTGGGTCGTCCTGGTTGGCCTCGTCATGATATTCAAGGTTTGTCTCCTTTCATTTGATCTTCGATTGACTTTCTACCCATTTATTGGTTGGAAGTTGGGGTAAAATAAATGCTGGGCAGTTAAATGGCGTTTTAATTTATTACAAGGGGGTTTTAGTCACTGCATGTAACAACAGGAGAAAGGGATAGAATCAAGGGGTGATGATGTCATCAATGTCTCCCACTTTTCTCCTTGGTAAAATGCTAGCCATGCTTGATGCAAAGTTTGGAAAGATTTTTGAACTCGCAAGTTAATTAGCCAGTAACATTGAAACCCAGAATCTCGATAACCGCCTCCTGTTCTCAATGTCATGGGCCCCACCAAGTTGGCCACCATCTTGTGAGTTTTGGAATCACAAGTATGACTAACATTCCTATTTATCTTTCTCCTTGTAAAATGGGATTTTGTTGTTGAAAGGGCAATGTTGGCATAGTAGTTGCATTGATATTTTAGTCACTTCACCGAGATGCCGATAAAGAGCCCCCTTTGTTGGTAACGTGAAGCTTATCTTCTTTAGTTCTCTCTTCCACACATATCAATGATGAAATATGAGTCTTGTTGAAACCCTGTCAAATTTGTATTTCATCTGTTCTTTTCTTTGGTGATTTTACAGATTTTCACCTTTAGCCCGAAGAAGTCCACCAATTTCCAGCTAGTGATGCGGTTTATACAGGGAGTGATGTCCATAGGGTTTGTTGCAGCCCTTTGCCTTGTTGTTGCCTTCACTGACCTGTCAATCGTGGACTTATTTGCTAGCATCCTAGCATTTATTCCTACTGGTTGGACCATTCTTTGTGTAAGTTAACCCATTTAATGTAATGTCTTTGGGATTGTGTATGGTTTTCTATTCAAATTCTCTGTGCTATTTCAATGATTAATAAACCCTAAAACCCATCTTAGCCGTTGCTCTGAATTTCTACATCTTTTGCGGGTAATACCCTTGTGATTAGAATTGATCCGTTTGTTTTGTCACAGCTGGCCATCACATGGAAGAGGGTGATGAGTTCCTTGGGATTATGGGATTCAGTGCGTGAGTTTGCCCGAATGTATGATGCTGGGATGGGTATGATCATATTTGCACCACTGGCAGTGTTGTCATGGTTCCCATTTATATCGACCTTCCAGTCCCGTCTTCTCTTCAACCAAGCATTCAGCCGGGGACTGGAGATCTCCATCATCCTCGCCGGAAACAAAGCCAATGTTCGAGCCTGATGAAATAATACATCCTGCTTTAATGCATTTTGTGAAAACTGTAAATTTGAGATGACAAAAGTATTATCTACGTATCTCATTGTATTGCAAGAGTTCCAAGTTCAGCATAACCAGTAGGCCCAGTACATGTCAAGAGATTGTAGACAACAGCAAGTGAGCAGCAGCTGTAGTAGAACATTAGTTTAATCTTTGCATGTTTGTTGACTTCAAACCATTTGAATTTTTCATCTTTGAGATGCTTATTAGCTCTAGTATATTACACTTCTGGCTTTTGAAAGTTAATTTTTTTTTTTTTTTTTTTGGGGGTTTGGGGCTCACTACTCCATTAAAGCACCTAAAAATTAGAAGCATAATGGTTATATGTCCAAAGCTAATAACATGAAAGATCAATAAAGGAGACATGCTGCTGACCGCATTTGAGAATAGATCAACAGAACTATTCTTGCTTGTGTAAGAATGAAGCATACAATTGAGGGATGCCCAATGCAGAATGCAGGTGATAGTGTTGATGCGGAATTTGTGTTACTTGACTCGCTTTAACTCGCCGATCGAGAATGAGCTGCTTAAAGGGGCGTAAACCGTGCGAACACGTGACGTCGTCGTGTATCGGTCACTTTCGCATTGTCCGGGGTTGGATAAGGTCTTGTCTGGGCACGCAGGACGTTTCAACTGTCCGCCTAAACGGTCTCGCAGTCGTTCGGACAGAGCTACGCTTGTGCTCGACAAACATAAAGAAAGAGAAAGGAGAAGGGGGAGAGCCAATACAGAGAAGTACACAACAATTTTACGTGATTCGACAATATGTTTAGTCCACGGGGGTCTTCTCGTATGAGGTCTTTTTCCACTATTTAAAAATACAATGAATATAATGAACATCTCATTCATATGGGGATGAAAAAAGTAAGAAAGAAATGAGGGAGAGGAAGGGAGAGGGAAGGAGAGAGATGCTTCCTTCTACAGTGTTTTTCTATTTTTTCTGATGTACAGAGCCTTCTCCAGATTTTTCCTCTTTTCCATCATTTTTAATCATCATTCTTCTATGTTGAAGTGGTCCTTATATAGTCTTGTCTTTACTTGGTCTCTAATTAAACTTAGTTTGCAAGTCTTGAATGAGAGTGTGACACGTGGATGGTGAGTTCACAATGAAAATATTTTATGAGAAATATCTGAAAAATATCTAATGGAAGGTGAGTCACATATAGATAGAACATAACAGTCGGGTTGGACCGGGTAAGACAGAATTGGACCAGTTAGACCGGATTGGTACGGGTTGAACCGGGTCAAACCAAATTAGTCCAGGTTGGACCGGTTAGGGTTGGGTCTAACCGAATTAAACCAAGTTGAGCCGAGTTTTGACCGGTTAGGCCGGGTTAGACCGGGTCGAGTGACCCATTAGACCCATAGTTCATAGGTCAAGCAAGTGACACGTGGCTGTTTAATTAGGTCACTGGATCAACAATAGCACTAAGCAATACTTAATTATCTGAACTATCTTCTTATTCATTACAAGCTCCTACCCTTTTCTCCTAATTCACTTTCTCAATGTTAGTGAATCCAACCAATCGTAAACCCTACCTGATGGCTCCAAATAGTCTGTATCGAAATTCTGCACAAGTAGCAAATTTAGAGAGTTTGAACCCTCGATCTATATACTATATTTATTTATTTTTTATAATATATATAAAAAAAAATTATTTACTTTTAATAATGCTACATATTTGATTTACGCTACCTCTCCATCCTCTACAATGGGATAATTACAGTCATCTTTACAGTGCCAATCATGTGTATAAGGTACCCCATAAATAAGCCACTGGTAAACCCTCTCTCTTGATAGCCCTTATGAAAAAGTCATCGGTAACCTCACGAATAAGCCACTAGTACCTCCTCATACGCTGTAGGTACTCTTGGTATCCCAAGTGGCGCCCTCTGATCGGTGTTATAAAGATGGTTGTAACCATCCCATTGTAGAGGATGCGAAGCCATTTAGGCGCAGGTTAAATTGACCGGCAGTTGGCAAAATTCAGTGTTTTCTTTTCTTTTCTTTTTTCTTTTTTTTCAAGTTTAGAGAGTTAGAATCCAACAAATAAATATACTACATTGAGGAATTGAGGAATAGGAGTAAAAGTGCAGGATTGTGGAAAGATATGCGCATTGCGCACGCAGCATAGCTTAGTATAGAAGAGGGAAAGAAACCGTTAGTCCGCGTAGGCGACGTGTACACCTCATAGGCTCATACAGCGTCCAGCGATTGCCTTTTTTCCATTATGTCTCGGCGTTGCCATAAAAATCGTTCGATCTCTCTCCGAACTTCTCTCTTTCTCTCTCTCTCTGGATTTCCAATTTCTGGAATTCGAAGCCCCTGCGATCTCCCATAATGTCGTCGGTAAGATTCTAGCTCTTCATTATAGTTAATTTTCATTTCATCTGAATTGGATTAGTTATTGTTACTGTTGATTCGATTGTGTCAAACGAGAGATTGATTGCAAGTAGCGATTTAGGGTTTTTGATTTGTTTATTGAAGGAAAAATCGAGAGGATATGTTAGCGATGCAGGTGGCCTAGTTGGTGAAGCCTTTCTTGAATGTTTAGAATATGAGATGTTCTTTTTTCCTTTTATTTAGGGCAACTGATGATTCCCTTTTTCTATTTCATGATCTATAGGAAGAGAATTCTAAAACGTTTGGGTTGGGTTTCTTTGTGGATTGAGGGGAAATGACAAATTGATGTGACGGTAAGAATCAAGAAATTTAGATATGTACAAATTCTTCTTCTCCTTCTTCTTTTTTTTTTTTTTGTTGTGGGATGTCAAATTCTCATTATGATTAGGTTTTGAAAAATTGTGGCTTGAAAAGTGAGGAAACTGAGAATAACTAGGTTTTGAACAAATTTACGTGGCATGTGAATGTGCATTTTTTTTCAGAAATGTAAATTGATTCTGTTATCTGTGTCTTTAAAGGAAAAATGTATTTCTCCAAAATAAAAGCAATTCTTTTGCCTTTGTTTCTGAGTCAAGTTTGACATATTTTTCTGTGTTTTCAGAAACATGTAGTGAAAGTGCAGCATTGAAACACGAAAAAGATCTTCGTGTCAGACCCAGTCATTTTGTTTTTTGAGTACTTGTACAAAACGTTTCAGGAATCGTTCTGATAGATTTATTATACTTAGCACAATAACAATTTGATCTGAGAGAGATTTTAATAATGGAATGGAGAGATTTTGAAAATGAAAAAGGGAGCTTTTTTGGCTCTCTGGCCGTGCAAGGTATAAAGCAATGAGTTAAGGGATGACTATTAGAGCGTGCAACTGGTTGCATTGTATCTGAACTTTCATAATTAATAAATGTTGTTATCTTTCCTTAAAAAAAAAAAAAATAGACTATGCAAGGTATAACCTTTTATTGGACCAAAGAAGACATAACAAAGGGTGGCTACTATAAATATTGGAACTTTTTTCTCTTTTTTTTAAAAAGAGGCATCCACAATTACGTATGAAATTATTTAATTATTTTGTGGACTATGAATAGACGTGAATATTTTACTTTTGCATAATGAGAATTTATTGCTATTACTAATTTTGATTATGCACTAATTCATGTTCCATTAGATGTCCCTATTTTACATAGCCATAAGGTTCCAACTTCCAATAAGGTACCTATTGATGTACCAAATAAATCACATTGGATACTTATTTTAGGTTGTCATACCTGTACATTGTACAGTTTGTGGCAACTATATAAAATACAATTGAACACAAGCCTTTCAATGTTAATGATATTTGATTCCAAATTGATTTTGTAACTAAACATTGCCTGAAGATGCCTGCTGGTATGGTTTCGAGTGGCCCCAGTCGAAACTTGGTGTTCTTACTTGATATATTACACTTGCTCATCCATTATATTACTTGCATGGTTAACTGCACATGACACTTTTGCATTGCATATGCTTTGGAGCATTGAGACTTTGGCCAAGTCTAACGCTATTGACTTTACACTATATTTCTTATGTTTGGAAATGATGGACAGAACATGAGAGGTATTGTAATGAGGAATTACAATATGGGTGAGGATTGAAATCCAGGATGGACTATATTGATGGGTTGATGTAATGAACTGTACATTGTACAGTTCGTGGCAACTATATAAAATACAATTGAACGCAAGCCGTTCAGTGTTAATGATATTTGATTCCAAATTGATTTTGTAACTAAACATTGCCTGAAGATGCCTGCTGGTATGGTTTTGAGTGGCCACAGTTGAAACCTGGTGCTCTTGTCCGACATGCATTTGGTATCCAGTCTTCAAGCCAAGTACTAAATTACTAACCACTGATGCCTATGGACATGTAAGCTAGTGGTTGATCTCTTTTCAATGCCTTTATAACATGCTATCGCTGTTTCATACACACAAACACAGATATTAATTCTCTTATGGAGATGTGCTATCATTATTTAGATGATAATTACCCCTTGAAATTATTCAGCGATCAGTCAACCATGAACTGTTGGTGGTAATATATTTTAATACTGGATGAGGACTTTCTGATAACAAAGACCAAAGGCCAAAAAAGTTGATTTCAAGTTTTATTTCTATGTTTTCAGAACTAGAGCAGGGTACATCCATTCATCTCAACATATTTTAGTGGATAGATATGGGATGAAGGACACATTTTCTCTTTTCTTTTTTCTTTTATGTTTTTTGAGTAAACTACATACTGGACAAGGATTAGTGAGTAATTTGTTTCTTCAGTTAGTTTAGTCAAATATCTACAAGCTGTGAAAAATTTATGTTTTAATGAAGAATTGGATTCATTTGGTTATTCTATAATTATTCATAATCAATTAGGAGTCCAGTTGCAAAGATGAGTGCTTTTCATGGGTCTCAATGCTTCTGTTTCAGTGAGGAGTACTGGTCCAAATTGGAAAAGTGTGGAAATATTATGTCTCTCTCCAAATGTTGAAGCTGTGTGATCATTCACTGGCGTGATACATTCATCTAATGTGGTGTACACCATTAACAAGGGAGTCAGATTTACATCAGATACGTGTATGTTTATAGTTTGGAATGGTTTGTCATGCATGGGTTTGGTCTTAAAATACCTTTCCACCAAAAAAAAATTAAAAAAATTAACCAAATAATGTTTTGGCCTGTGTTCTAGAATTGCCATTTGCACCTCTTTCCACTAGAATTGCCATTTGCACCTCTTTCCACCAAGTCATCCAGCTTCCGTTCTCCTTCTTCCACCTATTCCATTAAAAGAAACAAAATCAAGTAAAATCATTCTTGTGCAAAATGTCTTTGGTCAATGCAACTCTTTCTATCATTATGCTTGTTATTTTCGTCTTATATTAAAACTCTTGTGGAGAGAAGGACCCAATGCGACTCTTTGTATCGTTTGTGGCTTTAACTCCTTTGTCTTCTATTATACGGACCTTTTCTGCAAAATATTATTTTTATTTGCTTAAGCTTTGCATGAGTGTGTGCACACATGCAACAAGAACTTTTGAGGGGAGGGGGGGAAGATGTTTGCCTGAGCAGAAACATTGGTTAAATTGTAATCGTGTTTTCTGACCCAGAAAATGAATGATTCAACTGGAGTCCTAGAAACATGGACCTCAACTCAGTTAATAAATTTGTCTCTGTTGTACAAAGCATGAATTTCTGCCAAAAATCATGGTGTGCTTCTGATTTTGAATGCAAAGTGTTAAAGACTGCTTTTGGCTAGATTTTTGGTTCATGGTGTAAACGCCTCTTTTACGCACATCCCTAAGTCGGCAAAGTCGTCGGCAAATAGTGTGGTTAACTCTTTGGCAAGGTGGGGTGTGGGTAGTGAGGCTTTCTTTTTTGGGATTCCCGACAGAGATGGTTGGAGTGGATACTATACAGTGATGGGTGAAGCCTAGCCTGCTCTTTTGTGGCAGTTCTTTTACTGGTTTTGCTTGTTTTCTTTTGCCTCCTGTATATACTTTATCTTTTTGATTAATATCATATTTCTGTTATCGAAAAAAAGGGAAAGAAACTCGGTCAGTTTAAGAGTTCTTCACAAGATTCTTACTGAAGTTTACATTTCTATCTGCAGCAGGACAAGGGTCGGCCACTACCAAAATTTGGGGAGTGGGATGTAAACAACCCCGCATCAGCTGAAGGATTTACTGTCATATTTAACAAGGCTAGAGACGAGAAGAAAACCAGCGGAACTGCTGCGAGTGTGCCGTCCCCTCAAAGAAATGAGAATACATATAATCAAACTGAGAATTACCAGTATCCCGCAAAGGTATGATTTTTTCAGTACCTGCAATTTATACAATCTCACAAATAATAAGTCAATTCTCTTTGGTCTTTTCGGATGCAGAGAAAGTGGTTCTGCTGCGGTTGAACCACGCTGCCTTTTGAGCCCCAAGATAGGTGAGAACCTTTGCTTATGGTATGTACCTGACAGTCTGATGGAGTGGGGAACCTATTACTTTGTTTCCTTAAGGTTTTTTTTTTTTTTCTTCTTTTCTGGTCCGTCGTTTGTTTTACCTGTTCCCCATGCTGTCATCTATATTTATCCTAACAGAAAAGAAAAGTAATCTAATTGACACAAGACACTTCTCATGATGTTCGCTTGCTAGGGTTGAAATCCCGTCTCTTTTTTTTTTTTTTAATTTTTACTGGTTCTGAATTTATTGTTCCTTGGTTGTGAGCGGTACTGTTTTTGACCTGTAGGTGTAAAATTATAATTCATGCAGACACATTTTGATCCAGGATAGCAAGGACAAAAGCTAAAAAAAAAAAAAAAATGTGGACGAAACCATCAGGTATAGTAGAGTTGATGATACTAATGCACAAAGGGGGAAAAGAAGGGAGCAACCTAATGCATTACTAATGCAATTCTACATAAACCAAAGATGCCATGATAATTAACTGGAGTTTCAATTTTCATGTAAAGACTTCAAATTTATGTCGCTACCTATACTTACAGTCCCCGGTTTTCAAGAAGTAATGCATTCAGGTTGGCCAGTTCTCTGGAAACTCTTGACCATTATCCGATGAAGTGCTCAAAACACCCACCTCATTTCTCAGATTGTTCATTGGTAAATACAACAGGCCCTAACCGACAAAAAAATAAAATAAAAAATTCAATTACAATTAAGAACCTATTGCACAAACGAATAAACCCTATCAAGAAACTTATCATCAGTCTGGATTGAACATACAGAGGAAATAATCCATGACATTTGTAATCAGTAAGTGCAACTCCATTGCACTTTGATGCTCCAATTACACACTTATTTCCTGTGTGCCAAATAACAAAACTCAACTTTCAAACATTTCTTCAAACTATCCAACCAAATGGAACTATCTTTCCGTTTAGAGAACTGTCGGAATATGAACTTCGATAGAACGAACAAAACAACTTTTTTCTTTTACAGTTGGAAGAAGGAAGAACCAAAATTGAAAGAAAACGATTTTCTGAAGTTACTTGGGTATCAAATATGAGGATGCCTTAAGGTGCTATTTTATCATCATAATAAATATACCATGGACCAGAATGATGAAACAAACCTGAGCCCATTCCCACTCCATTCTGGATTTGGATGCACCCCTTGAGGAGGTTAAACCATCGGCCTCACAGCTTTGTATAATGAACCCTTTGAATGTAATGAAACAGATCCAACATTATGATAACCCTGAAGGAATACATCCTCCCTCCCTCCCTGTAACAAAAAGGAAAAAGACTCATAAGTTGGAGAATAGTTACTGTCAAACCTCGATGAATGATAACATACCAATTATCACACGTCTGCCTCCAAATGTACTACGGTGCTTCATTATCCACAGTTCCACACCCGCCGGAATTTGAAAAGTAATCAGAATTAGTACACCAGGCAGATTGGAAGGCGCAGAAAGTCAAGTTCCACAGATGCATCTACTACAAATTTGTCTCTTGGGTGTATCTACATGCTTCCCCAAACTTACATCTCCCTGTCCTTGGGTAATACTGAAACAATCATGCAAGAACTGTCATATCGATTATATATACAACATGCATCATCTAAGGTTTTAGTTATATAGTTAACGACAGTAGAAACAAGAAAACATCGACAACAAAGCCATCTTAAAAGCAGCTACTAAAAGTATCTCTGCATAAATGTGGAGTAGCTAAGCATCAGTGAAGGCCAAGGAAATGTAAGTATATAACAACTCATTTTCCTTACCTTGACAATATTATTATTATTATTATTATTATTATTATTATTTTTTTGGTGGTGGGGGGAATAAGAACATTACCATAACCCAAGCACCTCTCAATGGTATAATAACTAAAGAAATCTGTAATAGAACTATTCAAAGGAAAAAAAATAAAAAAAACAACAATGGATACTATAGTTTTATAAGGCAGCAAAAGTAACTATAACAGTATACAAAAGTATAAAGGACACCCTAACATTGCACCAAGAGAATAAATGCCATAGAACCCCCAAAAAAAAAAAAAATCAGCCTTCGCAAGTGCAGATAGCTACGAATCATACAATAGATTCCAATTCCCTCTAAATTCAGAAAAGTGGGGGTGGGTAGGATGGAACTCACCGAGAACACTAAGCCATGAGTCTCCCTACCCCCTTCCAAGCCATCAAAATATTGGAACACAATTATTAAAACCTAAATATTGGGGTGCAGCTGAGTTTTCCTTTAAACTTATACTTCATACAATAAACTAAAATGTGTTGGTATTTTCAACTTTATTGGTGCTCTATTTCAAATTATAAGGTCCCTCACAGATGTTGAAGGAATGCGGTCACCAAATTTTTGTCTTTTTTTATGATTCATTTTCAATTATTAAACTCAAGGTCCATAATGTGTTATATGATGGATAATTAACATTTAACAATACTTATATGAAAAGGTAAAAGCTTAGTTGTAACATTTTTTTCCCTCAATTTAATATCTTTTCTACAATATACGCACAATTTTGAAGTTTGAAAACTTATCATAGAGTCTTGAAATTTGACAAGGCTCATGAAATATCGCTTCCAAATTTTAGTATCGGTTATGTCCTTCCTTTTTACATTTTTCTTATTATTGCTGGTACATTATGTAGCATTTCTTCCAAAAACAATTAAAAAAATGCATGATTGTGACCTTAGGCCTTACACCTTGAGGCTTGCTCGGCATGCAGTCAATAAAAAGCCTTGCCTCATGCTTTAACATTTAAAAACACTGATGAGTGTCTCAGAGAAGATTGGTGAATAATCCATTATGCAAATTTTTCATCAGTAACCTGAAGAATAGACCACATCCTCTTCCATTGTGAAGAAGCCGGCAGGTTTGGTGAGTAATCAATGATGCAAAATTTTCCATCAGCAACCTGAGGAATAGATCACATCCTCTTCTATTGTGAAGAAGCCAGCAAGTTTGGTTTGGTTCCCCTTTAACAATTAGAAGTTTAAGCATTAAATTTGGTTTGGAATTAACCACCTGAGACGGAATAAACTAAAAACCACGCATGAGGACGAAACAAACTAATCTATTTTTTATGAAAGTGGAACAAATGTCTCTTATAATGCGGCTATTTTGGCAAAGCCGAAATGGCTATGTTTTCGAAGGTAGAAAAAAACCACCAATAAAGATTATACAAAAAGCCAGCAGACATTGGACGGAATGGAAAGCCATCTTCTACAAGCAAACAGCACAACATTCCAAAGCTACTGTTCTTTTCTTTTCCATTATAAATGATAACTTAATGCAATTTAATTTCCTCAGATTCAGATGGTGCTTGGCCTCAGTCATTACAAAATGCCTATGGATGGGACTGTTTTGATTTTGTCTATGAGCACACACAGCCCAAGAAGAAGCAGATAATTTCAAATCCCAAAAAAGAAGCCGAGGCTAAAGGAATAAGAGCCCAAGAGAGAGAGGGGGATGATCAGCTATAGGAAGAAAATCAGCAACAATATAATAGAGTGAAATTTAATATATATTTAAAAATATGGTTGTTTTAAAGCATCTCATTCTTGTCAAATCATAACATTTGTTTGAAATTATGTAGGGAACACAATGACTATGTGTACGTTATTATTATTATGAAAACTTTAAAAAGGCTAGCATCTTACTAGCACCGAAGCCCTAACGAAATAAATCACCAAGTAATAAATGCCATGGTTCAAGAAGATGTTCCAAAAAAGAGGCAGGCAGCATGAACTTGTATGTATCCAGTTAACTTCACTGTATTGTGTTTCAGAGAGAATTCAGTAAAATATATTCCAGTAATCAAATACATGTTTAGATCCCCAAACTTAAATCATAACCCTTTCTTTCCTTTATCAACAAATTATAGAAAAAAAAAAAAAATAATAATTCAGGTAGGGTACAAGTACAACAAAAACTTAATACTCATGCAATTCAAGCTTCAGAGCACATTCGATTATAGCAACAAGAGGCAAATACCTCAGAAAGTAAACTTTTGAAGTATAACCCGTAACAAAAGCCAAGTAGACTAACCGTGTAATAACCTTGCATTCTTGATGACCTCCCTTATCTGGAAAATCTTCATTTTCCTTCTCCCTTTCTTTAACAACCTTCAGAAGAGCAAATTCAACATCACCAACTCACCAAAGAGCAAAACAATTGAAACATGAAAACCATTCAATCGAATCATTCTCACACATCAAAGTAATAGCACTGAAACGCACTACACCATCCTACTTCCTCAAAACTAAAACCACTTCTTAATTGCACAAGCCTAAGTCAGTAAATCAAACCAAATCCTTAACACAGTTATCATTTAAGAGACAAACTACCGAGCTGAAACATGTACAAACTATATTTTAGTTTTCCCAACATACAACAACCAAAGGCGCATCTGAACTGATCTCCATAAAAGATAAAAGGCAAAAAACTCTCAAGGAAAGGAAAACCTAACAATGGAGTCGATCAGAATCAAGCCAAATACCTGGTTTTCTATTCTGACAGGATGATTAAACTTGCAATTCAATCCCAATTTACATGTTTCCGGCTGAAGATAAAAGGAGCAATCATCAGCTCCAGGTCTCTGCGGATATTGAGAGCTACTGGATTTCTCCTCCCCCACAGAATCCCTTTGGACATTCTCGTTCTCATTATCTCCATCCTTGTTCTTATCCTTCTCTTATAATTATAGATTCTAAAAAACTCCCAATCTAGGGTTCTTCTGGTAGCGGGATCAAGATCAAAGCACGAGTAAGAGGAGATGAAGATCACAGAGAGGAAACCTGAACCTAATTCCTGTTGAGGTTTCAACACCAACGTTTCTTCACAGTCTCCCGTTATCCCTCCAAGTTTCAAACCCTAAACCCTAATTAATTATCAAAAGAATCTGACCTGAACACGTTCACAACAAAAAGAAATGAAAGAAAAGGGTTATTTTGGGAAACTTTAATATACGAGTATATTTCGTACAAAACAATGTGAAATACTTCACAAGGCTTTTTCGATTCATACCTCTATATTATGGTATATTATATGGTATATCATGGTGTAATTTCATCTATATCATAATTGTTACATACCCCTTCTATATATATATATATATATATATATACTAGCGGATGTCACGTGCAATGCTGTACGTGAGATAGTTTATTCTAAAAAAACAGTTAATAAAATATGAGAGAGTTTCATGTTTTTAGACAATTAAAGCTCTCATAATCTGATTCACACAATCTATATGATAAGGGTGGCATTCTAGAATGTGAATTCATGTTTTGAACAGGGGAGCGTCCTCCCCTGCGGATTTGACTTTTTCAATATGTGGATTAGAGTAAATGTGTAAAAATAAGTGGGTTTTTTTTATAATTTTTTGAAGGTTTTTATGAAAATATAAACATATATACATTTTATTCTAAAGAAAAAAAAAAGTTAAATTAGGTTAATAGAAGGTTAAATCGAGATATCTTTTGTATTATGTCATTTCTCTTGTATATGTAGCTAAGCATAAGAATGAAAATTAAAATCACGAAGTACAATTTCTATATATATATATATATACAAACACTTTATAGGCGTTATGGATCATAAGTTATTTGAAGTTTGGTATTTCACACTCTCGCTCTTGAACCTATTTGGCATTCTGGTGACTTAGCTCATAATCACTTATATACTGAGTTTCAAAATATATGTAAAGACATAAATATTTTTATAAATATTTGACAATATTTTGTATTGCGAGTTCAATTTTAAAAGTAATAGTTAGTTTTTGGCTCTCTCTCCAAGGTATTCTCTCCCTTCATAATATCTATATATAATATCATGGGGATTCACCACCTTAACCTGTTAACCGATTGCTACTTAATAAGTTGGTGGGTAATGATTAACACAAATTACAAATTGACAGAAAAATCGATTGGTTAAAAGAATACTGGGTATTTTTATCATTTGAATGTAATACTAATGTACGAAAAATTTCTGACCCTAGCAAAGTAGTGCCTGGAAATAGTAACAACCTATATATTCTGACTTATTGTTGTTTGTGGCAAGTGTCCTAATCCAACCGTCCGATTTCTAGCCTTAGGTACTGCCCCATGATGGTCAAGTGTTGCCTGGGATCGAAATGGGTAGGAAATCATATTGTTGACCATTCCATTTACAGAAAAGGTCAACGTGGGATCGAAAAGGTTAGTAAATCATTGATCGTTCACCATTCCATTTGCAGAAATGGTCATCGACAGTGATTCGGTTTGATCTGACGGCTCCTGAGTGAGATTGCATCATGGCATGATCAGGTGATTTTTAGTTGCTGATTTTGCCCAATTTGTCTTTGAAATTCAAGCAATTGTTCCGATAAAAGTTGAAATAAATAAGGACCAAATGAAGGTCCAGAACAGAACAGAACAGATTCAAAGTTGTCAGTTTGGTGGAAAATGAGAAGAAATTACAGAGAATCATCCCTAACCTCAATCCTAACACCAACTTCCTTCCAATCAATGAACAACAGTTTCATCTGCCTGTTATTTTACGACCATTCAATTCAACCATCATCTACCCTTCTTCGCCGAATGGCCTGTCTTCCGCTTGTGACGGCTGAAATCGGACACAAACCGGAACGTCTGGCCACAACCTGCCTCATTACACACATAAGGGCGTGCACCCGTGTGCACCCTTATGTGCTCAGTCCGAGCCCATGCCCATTTGAACGTCATCTTGCACCCCTTCCACGGGCATTTTAATGGGCGATCGTCAATGTGGACTTTCCGGTGCTGCACCAGATATTTGTGCGAGAAGAACTTCTTCCCGCACCCCTTCACTGAACAGATGTTGCGCTTGTGCAACGTCAGGTCATTCTTCGAGCTGAAACTCATGCTACACCCATCCATATCACACTGGTATTCAGCTTCCACATCCTTCACGTCACTCTTATTAGCCGGATCTTTGCTCATCCTTCTTTTCCTGGGTTGCTGCTTCTCGCCGGATAGTTTTACACACTCAGGGAGCTTCGATGGTCTTTTCCTGAGCCGTGTGCTGGGTCCACCTTCAAGTTCAGTCTCATCTTTAGCATATGAATCCGACTTGATGTTCCTTTTGTAGTTGTTATGAAGAATTGGTGTTGTTTCCTGTTTCATTTGCCCGCTTCTGAGAATCCTCCCGCAGAGTAGAGGGGAATTATTCTCCGACAAACCATCTTCAATTTCATGTGGCTCGTCTTCTTGGTGACACTTCGGCTTCTTATTCAACCCTTTCTCTAATGCCGCTTTTCTCTTCCGTCCATGCTTTCTAGTCGCAGGGATGGTTACGCTTGGAGGGTTGTCCTCAGAAAGCACAAATTGTTCAGTCGGGCGGCTAACTTCTGGTTTCGACTCCCATTTCTCGTCCGGCGTTGCTCGAGCATCATATTCAAGTTCTTGGATGTCTCTTTGAACTAGATAGGGATGAACCTGATTCGACATCCAGACCTTTCCACACCATTTGCCGGCAACAACGATCTTCTTTTGCTTTCCACTCCCCTTCCCACAAATCTTGGGTTTCGTCGGGGAGTTGGTAGGAGTACTACGGCCAAATGCATTATATATAACCAAATTGTACGGCATCTGCTTGCTATAGAGAGGAGAACGGCTGAGATTGGCGCTGTAATAGAGATTGATGCCCAGCTTTACAGCCCAGTCCCCATTCCCGTGTATGGCTTCCTCGCTATCCAGAGCAGATTGGATTCTCTCCCTATCCTCTTTGGTAGCCTCCCTGAAGGGAGTATCGTTCCAGAGATAATCGATCCCCAGTTCTTCTGCCAACGACTTTGCTTCCACTTCTACCTTGGGATATTCTGCAAGTATTTGTCACAGAAAATTAGAAGCAAATGGCATAGGAGAGGGAAGGAATCCAAGAACTTGACACAATTAAGAAACCCTATTGAAATTTGTTTTCAGAATATAAGAGAGTAAGACAGATTAAAGTCTATCTTTATGTTTTATAAAGAAAATAACGATTGATTGCTATAATTCATCATGAACAAATAATCTTTTCTATATCTCAAATCTGGGTAAGTCACAGAGTAGCAATCTCATATATGGTTCGACATGAAGCTACTATATGCAACATGTCTGACCACCCTCAACATCCAATAATGACTTGGACAATGATAAGGAAGCCTGTACACCGACACTACATGATAGAAGTTTACAGACCATGTTATGAACAAAGTAACACACTATATGATGCAAGCATGGTTTTAAATGTTGGTGACATGTCGCGAGATGTCGCCGACATGTTGCCATTTTTCGCATTGGCAATATGAAGCATCAGGGGAAATCACTCAATGTCGATTTTCCCTGATGGCACTGACATATCGCCACTAAAAAGGAAATTACGCACGTGTCGAGCGACACATTCGAAAACCATGAATAAAAGGGGGCTTTTGGGGGAAATGTCTATCATTTCGATCGACATTTCCCCACATCTATTCTTCGCCATTATTGTATTTATGATTTGTGGGTATTGGAACATCTATGATAAACTTGTGACATTTTGTTACTTTGAGGATCACCTATATTATGTCATGTTATTTATGTTATGCTTTGTTGAATGAATGTTCACCCCTACTTTACAATTTACAGCATGCAATGCATACAGATTGCTAAGTTAAAGATTCCTTATGTTATATGTATTTTTTTCAACATATTCTGATGTGTTTTAGTGTATTTAGTTATTATTTATGCATAAACTAAGATTTAATAAAAAAAAGTATTTGGGGGGCATTTCCCCACTTTTCTTTAATCTGGGGGAAATTTCCCCAATGTTGCCGACATGTCGCTAGCAAAACTCAACAACATGCCCAGCTACACTGACATTTAAAACCTTGGATACAAGCATACATGCCATGCATAATATAAACTTTGACGGAAACAGATAAAAAAGAATTTATATGTACAGGAACACTGATCTCAAACTCCATCAAAGCCAAATTGTGAGAGGGGTAGAGAGGGTTTGGCTTTGTTAAATCCTAGTGTATATATTTACAAGTCATGTTTTATGCAAACAAAATGGGAGAACTCTCTAAGCTGGATATTAACCAACGTAAATCTGAGTATTGTAGTGTCCCCTTATCATTTATTCGCATTGCATTGTCCTATGACCAAGGCGTAGACCATTTTGTGTACTTTAAATCTGATTTAATCGAAAACTTCACGCGTGTGACAAGGTATATATGACTTGGTGTCGATTTCACAATTCATATTATAACTTAGTTCACTTATCTCATAGAGCGAGTCCTATATTGTTTCTTTACTTGCTTCAACAATTCGAAATGTTTTATGAAAGAAATCCAGTATTTCCTTACTCATCATAATTTAAAGACTTCTGCTGATTACCATGAACTTCCATGACTTAATTCCACTTCCATAGATACCAAAGTCTGGAAATATTCAAAGTTTCAAATCATGCCTAGGAAGTAGTAAAATGTTTGTAATTATAAAATGCTCACTACTTTATATTGTGTGTGTGTGTGTGTGTGTGTGTACGTGTGTGTGTTAATGCTATTATAATAGGGGAAGAATCCCATTTGGCTGAAGGTTTAGAGATATCTCATTTGAAGGTTCAGAGATATCATGTACGGCTGAAGGTTTAGAGATATCACATAACTATAATTAACACTATAAGAAATGGGCCCCTCACTTGACCAAAAGGTACTTTGACTTCAATATTCAGGAGGCAGTCTTTCCACAGTGAGATCGACCAATTCAACACTTGGAGAGCTAGTCATGGAAAACATGGGTGACGGATTCAGCTGTAAAATTTTTAGCTCAAACATTCTACAGGAATTTGGCGGGAACATCAGACGTATTTCCTGGTCAAGATTTTATGGACTTTAAGGATCCTTCTAAAGTAGCATTCTTCAGATAGCAAGCAGTAATTGACAAAGTTCATACAGCAGACTATCTAGAGAGCAAAAAAGGCGAATTCCAAACAGATGCATTCTGTGTAGAGTGTATCGCCTCTAACTTCATTGTTCTTCTGCAATGGCGCTGATTAGATAAAAGTATTCTAGAATGGAACGGTTTTGATGCATGCCAAAAAAGCATAAGAGATTTTCTGCTATGACGAAAAAGGGAGATACTAAGGAACTACAACAGGGAGGGCCTTGTTAACCACTAATGTTTGGCATCTATGGAAGGAAAGGAACGAGAGAACTTTCCAAGATGAAATCTCAACTGAAGAAGCTGTGGATTGAAAAATTGTTTCATCAATGCTTTCATGACTAATAGTGTAGGGAGAAGGGGAGCATAAATTTGCTGTTTTCGGTTCTGTACATGCTATACATGTACAGATGTTCACTCTGATATGGCTGCGTGTGCATTGCATATGCTTAGCTAGCATAACATTACTGTACACTTACAATTTCTGGTTGATATTAGTGTAGTAAATTACTGTTTAGTAATTAAAAAAAAAAAAAGAATAAAGACCACGCTCGACATCATACTGGTCCAAATCAAACGGACAAATACAAGCTCGAGCATCACCCCAACTCAACATTTTACAACAACACATCATAATATTACTATGAGCGAACTATTTTCTATAGCTATGAACTTTCAAATACCTTGTACTGGTAAAAGCCAACAAGAAGAAAACTTACAGGATGAAAAGTGTAAATCATAACAGTACTCACCAGGATGACACAGAAGCAACATATGCACCCCACCTATTGGACGAAGTTGCTTTTCTACCTCAACGGCATGTTCAAGACAAAATATATGCATTCTAGAAGAATCGTCATCAGATCTCTGCATTAGTGATATACTTGTGTTCTCTACTGATATATCAGCATTCCAAAACTTTGTTGCTTCCGCAAAATGGCCAACTGGGGAGCAATTCAAAATGCGTGATGAATTAGAAGGCATAGAGTAATCTGCATGACTACATTCTATCTTTTCCCACTTCACATCACTTTGATGTACGCAAGCCGGCTTAGATGCTATCCGCCTGGATATTGCCATTGGATCTCTAAATGTAACCTCTGAAGTTTTTGATTCCATGAGCTCTTGATTCTCCATTTCAACCTCAACAGGGCAATCCAAATTTTGTTGACCTCTATTCTTGCAATTAGAACTCATTTGGCGTCCGCAATCTGACTTAATCCATTCATGCTGATTACTAGAGAATGAGTAGCCTTGCAATTTTTTTTTCCCAGCAGACATAGGCATCTCCGGTTCATCCTGATCCTCAGGGTCTGATGAATCTCCGTAAGTAGAAGCTAACAGGTCAAGAGATGAAATGCCTTTCTGAACTTCAGGGTCTGAACGCACTTTGGTATTTTCATCTGACAGTCGGACATGGTACTCACCAGATTGAACTGGAACATCATACAGACCATCCTGAACACTCTCCTCCACCCGTCCTGGTCAGGAAAAGTATGTTCAAATTTAGAGTATGCACTAAAAAAAATAACTGGCAGATTGCATCAGAGAAAGATTTGGATAACGATAAAATGCTGCTACCCAAACACCACAGAAAGTATTATGGTTGTGCATCATATATTATAAACAATCGAACAAAGGGGCAGAGAGATAGATCCTTATAAGTGCACACACACTGAACTTATGCCAAGCAATAATTGGATTGATTCAAAACAGGACCAATATGACAAGCAGCATAACGAATTCAAAGTTTCAGGTAGTATTCAAAGTCAGGATCCCCTTGTATGGAGCAACTTTTACTGACCATGACAGATAGTGGCACAACATTAGGGATGGCAGCGGGGTGGATTACCCGTCCTGCCTTTTCCTAGCACCACGGCCCACACCTCTAATGGTTCAGGTTTGGTAATCCATAAATCCGGTCATGATTTAACTCACCCCGAACCTAACCTCCACCGTTGCCATTCACCTATAATTAATTATACATTTTTTATATGAGATATATATTTTATGAACACATATGTCTAAAAAAAATATGTATTTAACTTTAAAATAGTTTTTTTTTTAATACATCTTGCTTCTGGGACGACCCAATCGAGTTAGGAGAAGGCTTGGTATTGGAAGGACTCCTAGAAGGGCAGGTTAGGGTTTTTCAAAAGTCACCCGTTCCCATCCCTATACAACTAGGCTGACTCATAACTGCGTACCACATGCATGGACACATCAGGGAATGGGTTTCATAGTTTGGTCATTTGAAAAAGAATAGGCAAGTTCTGTCCTATGAAAATTGAAGTTCATTAGTTGCATGCATGTCAATAAAGAAACAAGTATCCAGAAAACTCCTAGAACCTACCTGAATCGTAGCTCAGTTCAGTAGTATCTGCACCCTCATTTGCAACATTGTATCTGTCTCCAGCAATTCCAGAACCAACAGTCCAGTCATTAAAGAAGCTACAATCAGCAGACATAAGATAATGTGCAGCTGCTTCTTTTGGTTGTATAACAGCAACGCATGCAAAACTCAATATCCCGCATGTGACACATGAAAAAAGTCCTTGATCAAACAATCCATCACCTTGAGAGATACTTTCACTTCCAGTCCAAATTTTATGCGTCTCTGGAGGGATAGTGCATGAATTAGCATTCCCATGCAATGAGGGAAGTCCGTTCTGTTCACACACAGAAGAAGGCTTTCCTTCCACTGAATTGAAACCACTCAAATGCCTGAGCCGAACATTCTTGTCTAGCATGGCATCATCGGAAAGTGAACTTGTCAACGGTTCCAGTGCTTCCTCAGGACTGCATAAACCAAGTGACAACCTGGGTTTTACCTTTAATTGGGCTCTTACACGTAAATTTGAACATAGAGAAATGTCTGACGAGTTTAGAGGAAGAATAACGCAAGAAGTTCCTTTCCCGAGAACATGAAGCAAGTTATTATTTTGAATGACGTTCTGCACAAATAGCTCTTTGACCATAGTTTCACCTTCACCCCTCTTCTTGTCCTTTAATCGAGAGCTGCGTGGTTCAGTACCAATGCTCATAGGTATCCTGCAGAGAAAACAATATCAACATCAACATCAACATTAACAAAAGACTTTATCCACAGGTAGGAAACAAGGCTGTCTACAAGAGAACAAAAGATTAGCTCAAAACTATTGCTAATATGAGCTTTATACTATATTAGTTTAACAAACACAACAGCATGTTGCCAGAGATTCTTTGACATGGGGTCTGTATCCATTAAGTGGTATAAGAATCAAGGTTCAAAGGTATGATGGCTTTCATGTTTGTCATGCATACCACAAGAACTAACGATGTAAAAATTGTAATTACAGAGACAAATCTAAAAACTGAACAGCATGCACCAAATGTATAACAAAATGAACAAGCGAACAAACAAATCCTGCATATTACAGAGTTATTGGCATGTCCTCAGAAATTGAACATGAACAATTATTTATTAGCAATTATGAGTCGTTCAGAAATGTTCTTCTGAAAGGGAAATTAAGTTCCTTTATGGTTTGGTAGAGCATATGGAGGGAAAGGAATACAGGAATCTGTGAAGATTAAAAAATAAAAAAAAAACAAGGTTACTGATATAGTAAAGACGAAGACCTTTAGAACTCTATTCCACTGGTAAAAAGGTGCAGGAGAGTTTTCTGACTCTAAATTTGATTTACTTCATGTGTTTTGGAATGTATTGTACTAACCGTCGCCATTTTCTTCTCTTTCTCCATGTTTTGTGTTTTCTAAGTTTACTTTGTTTTGGCTAGAACACTATTCATGTACTACGATGCAGCTCTCTCTTTTCCCCATTTGATAAAACATTCCCATTTTTACATCAAGCTTTTCCAGCATAAAATTGAAGTTCTTGCAGTTTAGAACAGACTCAATACCACTGAATTTGGACTCAACTGTGTTGGAGAATGCATGATGATCAAAATGAAGCTAGAAGCAAGAAATTGAAGGAAAAAATATTTTAATAGCATAGAGCTGGAAAAATGTCTCCCAATGGTACAAGAACAAACCTTGAACATAATGTTAGTGCAAGCGCATAGAGCAGATGAAAATGAGACACCATGGGAGGATAGTTGATTGAAGCCCTACGGATTGCAGCTTCTTTTGCAACCATCAACCATTCAGGAGTTGCAATATTTGCTGCTTCTCCACAATTAAATCCTACAAAAAAAATATATATATATATATGAATCTGAAAATGTAAAAGTATGTTGTATAAGGGAAGCACCAGGAAGATTAGTTTTAAGAATATGAGAGCGTCACCCGCGGGGGACCTATATAGGTCGCTCGCAATAAAAAATCGCCATGTGGTGATAGACTCAACTAGAAACATGTTCAAACAGTTTCCTCTTTGATAAAAGTCTCTTTTAAAGATAAAAACCCTTATCTGGTATTAAATCAGAGAAAACCCTTTTATATGATAATAAAAAAAAACTAAAATCTAAAGTATCACAATCCTAGGATTTATCTTTTTTTTTTTTTTTGGGTGTTTTAAGGTTTCAAGTTTCATCCTTTTCTTTTAGGGTTTAGCATCGTATTTAGGGTTTTAATTTTTTTAAGGTTTAGTTATTAGGATTTTAGGGTACATCTTTTTCTTCTAGGGTTTAGTATGTTTTTTAAGATTTGATTTATTTTTAAGATTTAATATTTAGGGTTTAGGGTTTATGTTTCTTTTTAGGGTTTTAAGATTATTTAGGGTTCATGTTTTCTTTTAGGGTTTTAGGATTATAAATAAATGTTTAGGATTTAGGATTTTAAAAGTATAAATTTTAACGCTCAAGTTTTAGGATTTATCCACTTTTTATATTTTATATTTTAATTTTTTTCTAACGTTTTTTTTTTTCTTTTGAGTTTGAGTAAAACTCTTTAAGTTGCCAGGTTCTCATATCCACGTGAAGTAATGTGATCAAGCGGGGGACCTCATCACAACTCTTAGTTTTAATATATATATATATATGTGTGTGTGTGTGTGTGTGTGTGTGTGTGTGTATCATCTTCCGCTGAAAATCATTAAGAAGCATGAATAACTAAACCAAGATTCACAGCAAAATTTAGTTCTCTAACATAAGTTAAAAAGTCAAGGAAAGGCTGTACTGCATTACAAAGCAGCATAGATTCAATAGAATATATCTTTCACGAGGATATCAATAAAAGGTCAAACAATAAACATGTTTTTTTCTTCACCAGTCACAATCAAGTGTCTCAATAACAATAGCAGTACTAGAGCAAGATGCCACTAAAGGTTTCACAGTCCTCAAAGTAACAACTACGGAAGTAGCCTGTATAATTAACTCATTTCTTTACATGAAATCTGACTGATAAACTGAAAGATGTCTCACCATGACTGAACCCTGAATGATAGGCTCTGGGAAATGTGACAACAAATTCCCCCGCATTTTGCACCAATCTGATTTATAATAGATAAACATAAGTAAGGGAGACAAATATATTTATTCCATTAGCCAAAACACTGAGTTTTGTGCCAAATGCCAATACAGCCAATCAGAAGCTCATTTGCAACAGTGATTAAAAGGTGACCTGCAACATGGAATCCCTGATTTAATAAGTACTTCAGGTGACATGACTGTGGTCTTCTCGCCGAGAATGGCAAAAGTAACTGCGATAAAGACAAGAAGATTAAAAAAGTTAGTTTATGGGACTGTGTAGAGAAAGTGTGAAGTATTCAGTAATCATCCATTATAAACCTGAAACAAGTCCTTTGGTAAGTGGTTTGTCCTCTCTAACCAATGCAATACCATTTCCGACCACATTTGAGTAATCAAAGTAAGATGTAGATCTTTACAAAACAACATGCCATGAAACTAACAATATGATCTAGGGAAACAGGTGAAAATGCAGAACCAAAAAAATAAAGCTTATGGACAAACTATACAACAGGAGGCATTAGTTTCCATCAAAGTTGTCCCTCTCAACAAACAGGAATCAAGGACGGAAAAGGAAAAAAAAAAGGAAGGGGAGTAGAAACATGCATAAATTATAACAACTTGCCACCACAAAAGAGCAAGAAAAATGAAAATGAAGTTATAACAACTTGCCCAAGTAAAACAGCACGTAAATATGAAAGAATAAGAGACTTGAATCTTTTGCTACAGGCCAGTAAATCTCCAGTTATACATCTGACACAAATACAACATGTAAGACACTGATTCCAAGAAAAAACACACTGACCACTCATACTCTACCAATGTTTTTCTTCTAACATAGCTCAGCTCAATTCATATAAATGCACGATGTAGAATGGAATTAACACACTTAAACTAACTTGCAAAAATATATAAAAGCAGTACATAAATATAGTCAAAATCAAGAGAAATGTGTTAACATAAAGTTTTTTTAGATTAGATATTTTTCTTTTTGATGAATAATGAAATCTTATGAGAAAAAGACCAGGTAAGGAAAACACGCACAAGCAAACAAACAAACAAAAAAGTTCCAATCCCAAACAACCAGGAATTACCACTTTCTACACTAACCTGTCCTTTAGGATACCCATAAACACGCACTTTTTCCATGTGATATGGTGTGATATATGGAGTATCCTTCTTACATAGATCAAAAAAACCACCATGTAACACTTAACATCAAATTGGCTAGGATAAATGAAAAAAAAAATGAAAATCCTACACAAGTCACACACCTCAATTAAATGATATTTGTGCAACATGTGGAACCTAAAGTGTAGCTTCAAACTCTGTAATGACCATTCAGACCAGCCACAACAACAAAGGTAGCCTACTCCCACTACCACTTAGCAAGTTCCTGCATTCGATAACCTCATCTAATACTAAAATTCTTACAAATAAAATGGTCATCAGATCAACAGCCTCACACTCACTGGCATAAAAAGAAATCCTCCCCCTTTCAATAAGAAGCAAGATAGTTGCCAATGCATAACTTTCAACCAGAGGAGACATTAACAAAAGCTCCCTTCCTCAAAAATAGATATAAAAGAACACAGAAGACAGTATTGTAGACCCAAAGACCCATTAGAAACAAAAATGAAATAAAAACCATGAAGATGGTGGAAATGGAATGCCAAGGGGTTTTCTCTATTCGATCACTTTACAATTCGAAAATGTATGAAGTAGAATGTTGGGAAACAAAGTATTAGAACTGGATGGCTTAAGCGGAGACGCACTTCTAGTGTTTTATGCGATCGACGCATTCCACTCAAGCTAAAAGAAAATTTCACAGGACAACCATGAGGCCTGCAATGATTATGGAATAGAATGTTGGGCAACAAAGGAGTAATATAATCATAAGATGAGCGTTATTGAGATACAAATGTTGAGATGAATGTGTGAAGAGTAGAAAAGATAAAATACTGAATGAACATATGTCTAGGTGTTGTCCAAATAGGAGATAACATAGAAAGGTATTTTACAATTGTTTAGGCATGAAAGGCAAAGACTTAGGGGTGCAGTTGTAAGAAGGTGTGATCGGGTAGACATTGAAGGATCTAAGAGAGAAAGAGGAAGACTCAAAAGGACCTGGATGTAGCGGTAAGCAAGGATTTACATACACAATCTGATCAAAGATATGGTTTTCGACAGTTTTGGATGGTGGAACAGGATTCGTGTTGCCAATTCCAACTAGTTGGAATAAGGCATTTCATTTTGTTGTTGTGGATCATTCAGCAATTCCTTCTTATCACAAATCCAACACTTTTTACTCGCCAACTTCTTGTGGGTTCAGCAGCCCCTTAAAAGGTGACCCTTCTCATGTGAACAACATCTCTTGACAAAATTCTCAAAGTGGACTATCTTATTTCTAGAGGGTGGATGCTGCCTATTAGATGTGTGTTGTGTAAGCATCAAAATTCATGGATCACTTGCTTATTTATTGCAGAATTTCTACTGAAGTGTTAAATGCCATTCTGGAGAGACCTGGGCATGAATGGATCAGGCCTTCCTCGTTTAATGGGGTGTTTATCAGGTGGCATCATCAATCTACAAACCAAAGATTTCGTAGACTGTGGAGATTAAGTCTTTTTGCTATATGCTAGGCGATCCGGAAAGCGAGGAATAACAGAATTTTGGAGGACAAAGAAGGAATTCTTTTGGAGTAATCAAGCAAGTGCGCTGGCTGTTGTGCCATTGGGCTCTTTCTTTAGGGGATTTCAGGGAATAAAATCTTTTTGTCTCTATGGGGACTGGTCTCCTCTATTCTTTTAGTTCTGTACAACCAATCTTTGGCTAGCTATGGTTTAGCACTAGCCTCAATGTCACAAGCCATACAATTACCTTTTTCCAGCATATCGTTTACTTCTATTTTTTCGACAAGTTACTTTTTTCAGCACATTGTACAAGGATCATAACAGACCACCAATTTAATACTTGTTTACAACATTGTACATTTCTCATTACCAATTGTAGATTCTTCTCAGACTAATAGAGGGATTTGCATATAGCGGGGAAAGGGGAACAGAGTGCCCTTGTACTAAAAAGATTTACACCAAACCTCCTACCCTATTCTCTCTCGACATCACAAGGAAAATTGGATGCAAATTCATCCCTCCCAATTCTCTCAAATCACTCCCCAACTCCATATTTTAGCAATTTAAGTTAAGGGCAACGAAAAATTTGTATTTTTACATTATCTTACACCAGAAATCCAGCTAAAGCTCAACTCTCGACGATTGTTTACGTTGTTTTGAACTCCTAGCTATCAATACCCTATTTCTTATCAAAATCCCAAACCAATTTACAGACAAGAACCTACTCAAAATGATATAATGTAAGTAGAAACACATTGTATTGTAGATATGCAAATCATTCAATAAAACAACAATGTAGATTCCCCAATTGATCTGAAAAAAAAGAAGAAAAAAATAGAAACTGAAAAATTAAAACAGGAACCAGAGCAAGCTCTTATCTCCTTTTTGTTTTGTTTTTTGTTTTTTTTTTCCTCTTCTATTTGGTTACTCACCAAGCGGATTGACCTCTCCACCATATCCATGAACCCTGATTACCTCCTCGAACGCAACGGCGGCTTCCTTCGGCACACCATACCATGTCTTCCCTGCCCCCATATGCAGATAATTCAAGCTATGCAAGTCATGATCCTCCACATGCCAAGCAAACCAGCTAAACATCATAGCTATATACACCATCGGCGATGTCACACCAGGTACTTCCTCCTTCATAAACTTCAACAACGAGCCTTTCGCCCTCGAGACCCCTCTCATGTTCCAAGCTGTCTCCCCAACTGTAGTAGTTTCCCCTGCTTCTCTCCATCTCTTCTCATTCACAGGCGCAAATGCCGACCCAGGCATGTCGTTCGCATACTCCACTGAAAGGGGTTTATCCACACTAGCCTTCCAGAAAAGGGTTTCGATTTCCAGTGGAGATAACCCCTTTTTCCCAAATTTCTTCTGATAAACCTTCTCAAACTGCTTCGCTTTAGCTTCAAATTGCTGAAGAGTATAGCTTTCTCCGCTCTGCCACACAGGTCTCTGAACAGGTCGACCCTTCCGCGGACAGAATCCGATCTGTTGCTGCCGGGTAGTGAATGTGGGTGGAGATTTGGGATTAGAACTAGGGTTTCGAGCGGCCAGGGACCGATTTAGGTTAACAATTGCGGTTTTCTTCGCCGGAGGAGGAAGAGGAGGAACGATCTTGCAGATTCCATACTTGGAAGCTTCTTTCTCGATCTTCAGGATGTATGAAATAGGGTCTTGGAACTCTGTTAGGGTTGGGTGATATTCTGGGGCTAAGGGTAAGTTTTTGAGCCATGAAAAGATCTCTGGAGCTTGCTCTGCCGTTGCTGCTACTGCTGCTGCCATTAATGGAGTTGATGAAGGCTTATGTTTCTCATTTAGAGTTGCTTCCTACGCCATTAAAGACCCTCAGAGAGAAGAAGCTGGTTCTTCTACCAATTTTTTTTTTATTTTTCCTCTGTTTTTTTTTTTACAGCTCACTTCAGCTTCTCTCCCCACAGAGAAGGAGAGAATGGTGAATGGATGATGAGAGAGCGAGCAGAGCAGAAAAGATGCGAGTGAGGTTTTATTCTGGTTTAGGAAAGATAGAGAAATGTCACTGTTTTTGAAGTTAATTACGATTTTACCATTAGATTTTCAAATTTTGGTAAGTTTTACTTGTACTTTGGGTAAGCAATTGGCTCCATTTTTACGAATCCATTCACGAAACTAAAAAATTTAAATTTAAAAAAATAAAAAATAAAACCAAACCCTAACTAATTTGTTTAATTTCTTGGCATTTTCTTAAATGTTATTTTTTTCATATACCATTGAAAACTTCTTGGATTCCACAGTCCACTCTTTAGGGAAAATTATCGGAGGAATGTCTCATTAATATTTCCCGTTGCGTAAAAGATTCAAAATGGCCTTTTTGTTCTCTTTTTTTCACTTTCGCTAAAATTTTGAAGAAAATATCAAGTATACCCTAAAGAGTATTAGTTTAAAAACAAAATCTCTTACAACTATAGTTATCTTTGAATCGGTCATCTTTGTTGTGTTGCTATAGCTCTCATCCTAAAATTAGTGTAAAAGCCATAGGTTAATTCTTGACAGTGTTTTTGGTACATTTGTATTGTGTTACTAACAGTTATTGTACTGTGTGCACGAGCAAAACTGCATCAACAAACTGCTACATTGTTAGGGTTAAACCCATGACGGCATAGTTGATGCACTCTTATATTTTGGTTTTTGACATAATAAAGTAAACAATCAAAGTTGTTTGTCTTGTTTACCTTTAATTAGGTGTGCAACTCGGTTCAGTGTGATTTGGGTTGACACCAATCAAGCTGAAGTTCGTGGAGGTTAACCCATAATCAAACAAAACCAAATTGAGAACCGAATTCCCCAACTTAAAAAGCAAATCGAGTTGAAATGGAAAAGCCTAAACCCAAATTATAATTTCGGTTCAATTTAGGTCGGGTTAGATCGAATTACTATAAAATTGTCTAAGAATTGTATTATTATATATATAATATCACGTTTTATATATCATATATATTATAATACATATCTCATATATATATATTATAATACATATCTCATATAATACATGTATTGACTATTTCAATTTAAATCAGTGCCAGTGCAGCATTCAGAAATTTTTTTAATTATTTTTAAAAATTATTAGATATAAAAGATACTTTTTTCCACCTGACAAAAGGTGCTTAGATGAAACTTAAAACGTATGAAGTCAATTATACGTGGATAATATTGATTTGCAATAAGAAATAGGATAAATTACACTTTAACCCTTTGAGATTTCGACCACTTGCACTTAGACCATCTGAGATTTGTTTAATTATAATTATCCCTTTTTATATGAGACCTTAGTGGATCATGGACTGATTTATCCCTAATAATATATAAAATTATTCTTCCCAAATCTACCACCCCCATCACTAGCACCCACTACCTAATAATATATAAAATTACTCTTCCCAAATCTACCACTCCCATCACTAGCACCTACTACCACACCCACTACCCCAAATGAGTCTATGACCCCCAGAGTTTTGATATAAAAAAGGTAATTGCAATTTAACAAATTTCAGGGAGTCTAAGTGCAAGTGGTTGAAACCTCAAGGGTCAAAGTATAATTTTTCCTAAAAAATAATTGTATGATTAGGTTTGTAAGTTGGAGTGTCTCACCAGACAACCCAACCGTTCACTTGGATAATAGTGGTTTGCAATAAGAAATAATTGTATGATTAAGTTTGTTAGTCTGGAACGTCCCACCAGACAACTCACCCTCCTACCTCACTGATATTGTTTTTAGTAATTATCTATCTGTTTCTCTGTTGTGCAATCCTTCATTCAAAATCTTTTTTGAAAAAGGTTTGCTACTATTTTAATAACCAAACCCTCTTAATCTGATTTTGGTTAAGATACTACTCAAACAGAAATTTGCTTCACTCCACTTTGGATAGGTCATGCAGATAATATGTTAGGGGGTATATTTGTTTTTTTGTTATAAACTTTTAAGGAAAAATTATCAGGGATGCTTTATTAGTATTTGTTGGACATCCCGATGCTTAAAAGATATTTAACATAAGATCCCAACAAGATTAGGAGAGGTTGCCTTATTAGTATTTATTGGACATCTCGCTGCCTAAAAGATAATTAAAATAAATATTCCCGAAAGATTAGGGGTGTCAGCAGGGCAAGTTCAGGACGGGTCCAACAAATCCTATAACCAAACCCTATTATTTATAGCGGTTTTCGATCTTGGTTCCAAGTCCAGGACACCTTTAGTCCCAGAACCAGTCTCGGGAATATCTGATTTTTAATGGGCATCCAATACTTACTATATTAATATATTTACATAAATGATTACTTTCATTATTTGATTGTTATGACAATAATTTAATTCCCCAAACTTAGATTTATCTAAATTTAAATAGAATAATTATATCCAACCCATATTACACACCATGCACAGCATAAAATGAAATGAATGTGTAATAGAAGTTGACATTTAAAATTAAATAAAAATTTAGTAGATTCATTTTAAGTTAATTAATTAATTAATGTTATTATTGAATTATTTAAGTTATAAATAAACTTTTATTTAGTTCTAAATTATTTTATGATCTAAAGAATAATTAATATATCATTTAACAAACCCAAGAGACCCATCGGTAATACTCGCATAGACCCAATTCTTAACCGCGTTATAATTTATAGAATCGAACTGAGCCCGATTATGAACCAGCTCTATAAAACCCTCGAGCCTATTAACTGGGTTTAGGTCTATCGGGTTTGTTGGTATCAATTACCATTGACACTACTATGCAAAACAAAAATAAATAAATAAATAAATAAAAGAATCTAAACAAATGGAATGACTTACTACTTTCAAGGTTGCAATTTGTATTATGTCTGACATTTAACTTACAACCGAATTGGCCAGTTAATTTATTTATTTATTTTTTTTTGTAATACCGAATTTGATCCCTATTGTTGCGTTTGGATACCGAGAATGTGTGGGAAACGAAAAAGAAAGTGTATTTTTCTCTTTTCTTTGAGTGTTTGGATTGCAAGAAAATGAAAAAATAGTGGGGACTACTGTTTTCTTGAGAAAGTTTATGGACAAAAAAATGCATTTTTTTTTCTTGCCAAATTGGTAGTTTTGTGTCGCGAGAATCTTATTTTGGTCTTCTTCCAACATTTCTCTTCCCAAACAATCACATTTACAATATAATTGTTAATTAGAAGAAAAGTAAAAAAAAAAGTCTTATTAATTAGAAGAAAAGTAAAAAAAAAATATAAATGAAAGGACAAAAAAATTAAAATAGAGTTACGTGTTCTATATTAAAACCAAGATTTGTGGGACCTATAAAAACTTATTATTATTTTTTTAAATTTTAATAAAATTTGATTGGATGTATTTTTTTGAAATTTAAAAATTTAGAAATCATGAGAATTGATGGATGGGGTCCAACATCCTCTATAATCTAAACCAAACTGAACCGAATCAATTTAAACCGATCTCAACCCAAAATCAAATCGATCTAATTCGATTTTATATAATTTTAAAATCAAAACCGAACACAAAGTCTAAAATTCGAACCAAAACTAAACCAAAATCGATATGACATAACATAAATATGGCTTATGGTATAAATGCATAATTGGAACATATGTGAGGATTCTTATGAATTTCTTGCTAACCAAATACACAATTACATGATTTCCATTAATAATCATGCACTTTTCTTGCAACATCCAAACAACTTCAATAAAGTTATTTTCACTTTCTTTTGACATTTTTTTTATATTCTTTTCTTTCTCAACCGACTTTTTCACATTTTCTTGGTATCCAAACGCAGCCTATGTATTTAAGGGATTTGAAGAACCGAACCCAATTCAATAGTGATTGGAACATTAATGAGAATTTTGTTTGATGGCTCATGGTTCTAACTAAAATGGTTTGATTATATAGTTTGGATATTTCTAAACACGGTTTAAAGCGTCTCACAAGTCTTATTAGCCTATGTAATCTTTAGAGTTGATCTATAATGCCGACATTCTATATAGCGGAGAACTTTCTCTACAACCATCAATTCTTTTTTGTATAAAATCTCAGTTGTTAACAAACAGTTGGTACTATACCGAGCTCATAATCTGTTTGCATAATACAAGAGGTCCTTATGGGTAGCCTTTCTCTAGTGTTTATGGGTAAGCACTTACCCATAAGCGCTACCAAACACATTTAATTTTAAAACGTGCTTATTTAAGCTATAAGCTGCAATAAGTACTTATAGAAGCTTGGCCCAAATTCTTATGCATTAAGCTATTTCACAACTTTAGTAATATTTTTAAAATTCCTATTTTACCTCTAAACTTGTTAAAGTATTTTAAATATATATATATATATATATATATTTTAAATAGTAAAGTTTTTACAAGAAAGGAGTTTAAGAGCATTGAATGAAATCTCGCATTGGAAAAAGGAAAGTTGGAAATGGCAGTTATATAGTCTAACTCACAAAAAGCTATTGTTTAATAAAACAATACTTAAGTGTATGCTTTAGTAAGGTGCAAAGCATTGGACGCACACGCACGCGTGCATGTGTCCGTGGCAGTGGGTTGTAGGGCGCTAGTGGGGCTTTTGTGGTGCACTTAGCACTTAGCATCAGAGATCGGATCATGATTGTTCATTTTTTGATGGTCAAGATCGTTCCATATGGTGGTTTAATCTGGACCATTGGATGCTTCTTAAGTAGATCCAATGGTTGTATTTACTAGACCGTTAGTGTAAGATCAAACTAACTTTGATCTAACGGTGGAGATTAAATGATTGTTATTCATTTAATCTAACAGTTAGATTTAAAAATCTACTGTAGATTGTTGAAAACATAGAATTAATTCCAGACTTCTTCTCTTCTCTCTAAACTCTTTCTTTATTTCAAATTTCAAGTCTTTCTTTCTTTCTTGACAGAATAGAAATTTTCAAAGGGGTGTTCAGGTTTAGTTTCGTAAGTGCAAAAACGAAACTAAACAATAGAGGTTTTCTGGGCTCCATTGTATCCTGGAGAAATATATACTGAATCCCATTTGCATACCATTTTCGGTGGGGGCAAAATAATTTCTTAAGGAAAACAACTTTGTAACGCACCTTAGGAGCAATTCATGTTTCTGTCTTTTTGTCCTATTTTTCCAACAATCTTAAGAAATTATTTTTGCATTAATGGCACCACAATCTTTGAAAGAACTTGCTGCCGACTTCATTAAACTCGAAAGGTTTGATGGATCCTCCTTCAAGAGATGGTAGAAAAAGATGCACTTCCTCCTTGCTGGTCTCTGAGTAGCCTATGTGCTTACCACTCCGAGGCCATTGGCACATGAAAGATGAAATGGGAGCAGGATGACTACATCTGCAAGGGCCACATCTGCAATTCTATGGTGGATTCTCTGTTTGACATCTACCAGAGCAAATCGACGCCCAAAGATGTTTGGGATGCACTCGAGGCTAAGTATCGTTTAGAAGATGCTACAAGTAAGAAGTTTTTGGCCTCTAAATTTATGAATTATAGAATGGTTAATGCTAGACCAGTTGTTGAGCATTTAACAAAATTCTGCATATTTTGAGTCAGTTTGGTAAGCATAACATGAAGATGGATGAGGAAATTGTCGTCTCATCCATCATTGGCAAACTTCCTCCCTCCTGGAAAGAATAAAGGAAGATTCTGAAATACAAAAAAGAGGAGATAACTGTTGATCAGTTAGGCCAGCACTTACAGATTGAGGAAGAACTGAAACTCAGAGAAAATGAAGAGCACGGAGTTCCGTCCTCGAAAGTGCATATGGTGGAGGAAGGGAATACAAAGCGACCCTCTCAAAATAAAAAAGCCCAATCAAAAGAAGAGGAAGAACTTCAACAGCCAGAATCAGAACCAGAACCAGAACCATGGGAAGAAAATGAAGGGTGCATGCTTCCATTGTGGCAAGCCATGTCACTTCAAGAAGGACTGTCGTTATCTAAAAAAGAAACAGCAAGGTTCTGACTCGAAAGAGTTTGTGGCTATGATATCCAAGATCTATATGCTCGAAGAAGATGGTTCATGGTGGATTGACTCATATGCAACAAGGCATGTATGCAAGGATAGGAGTCCATTTAAGACCTTTGAAAGAGTGGAGGATGGATCTATTCTCTTTATGGGAAATTTACCCTCCGCTATTGTCAAGGGCAAAGGAATAGTGAATTTAGAATTCACTTTTGGCAAAGTTCTATCTCTAACTGATGTGTATTATGTACCAGAAATTAGGAAGAATCTTGTATCTGGAGGTCTTCTTAATAGTTTGGTTTTAAGTGTGTCTTTGAGTCAGATCAGTTTGTGCTGACCAAAGGGGGTGCTTTTGTTAGGAAGGGTTATTTGTATAAGGGTATGTTTAAGTTGAACCTTATTAATAAAGTTGTTAATTCTGCTTACTTGATTGATTCTTTTTCTTTATGGCATAATAAATTAGGCCATGTTAATACTAGAAGAATGCATGATACGTCTGTATTAAATTTGATTCCGAAATCTCAGAATGATATGATTGAGTGTAGAATATGCATGCAAACAAAGATCACTAGAAAACCTTTTCCAAAAATTGATAGATCATCTACTTTATTACAACTAGTACATAGTGATGTTTGTAACATGCATAGTTATCCTACTAGAGGAGGCAAAAAGTATTTTGTAACCTTCATAGGCGATTTTTCAAAGTACTGTTATGTATATCTTATGTTTTATAAAGATGAAGTTCTGAAAAATTTTAAAGTTTTTAAAACAGTTGTGGAAAATCAATGTGATGTTAAAATTAAATACCTTAGATCTGATAGAGGAGGTGAATATTATTCTCCTTATTTTGAAGGAGTAGACATTATTCATGAAACATCCATTGCCTATACACCATAACAAAATGGTGTTGCAGAAAGAAAAAAAAAACATAACTTTAGTTGAAATGGTTAATGTCATGCTTTGTAATTCTGGACTTAAATAAAAGTATTTGGGGAGAAACCATTCTTACTGTGTGTTATATATTAAACAAAATACCTCATAAAAAAACCAAGATTACTCCATACGAATTATGGAAGAAAAGATCACCCAATCTTAAATATTTTAAGGTATGGAATGAAGGGCTATTGTCCAATTACCTGAACCAAAAATCGGAAAATTAGGACAAAAAGCTACTGAATGTATTTTCTTGGGTTACGCTCAACATAGTAAGGGTTGTAGACTCTTAGTTATTGAGCCTAATAATTCTGTTGAGATAAATATTGTTATAGAATCTAGAGATGCAGAATTTTATGAACATAAGTTCACTACAGTTCAATCTATTAATGAGAAGATGGTGGAACCTATAAGAAATAAGAATGATTCTGGTGAACCAAATGAAACTTCTGAAATAAGGAAGAGTAAAAGAATGAGAAAAGAAAAATCGTTTTGACCAGTTTTCATTGTATATTTGGTTGAAGGATGTAGAGATCTGTCTTGCAAACAAAAGATGATTTCACCTAATATAGAATTAGATCCTTTGATGTATGAAGAGGCTATGAAGTCTCAAGATTCTGCATTCTGGAAAGAAGCAATAAATGATGAAATGGATTCTAAAATGGGTAATAGCACATGGAAGTTAGTAGATTTACCCCTGGTTCCACTCTTATTGGGTGTAAATGGATTTTCAGGAAGAAAATGAAAGTAGATGAAACCATAGATAAATTCAAAGCAAGGTTAGTAGCTAAAGGTTTTAAACAAAAAAGAAGGTTTGGATTATTTTGATACTTCTGCCTCTGTTGCTAGGATTGCTACCATTAGAACGTTAATTGCATTAGCATCTCTTAATAAATTTATTATTCATCAAATGGATGTTAAAACTGCATTTTCAAATGGTGAGCTTGAAGAAGAAATTTACATGAATCAACCAAAGGGTTTTGTTTTGCCGTAAATTGGTTAAGTCCCTTCATGGACTTAAACAAGCTCCAAAGCAATGGCATGAAAAGTTTGATAAAGCTGTGGTAGCAAACGGTTTTAAAATCCATGAATCTGATAAGTGTGTTTATAGTAAGTTCTATAAAAACCAAGGAGTCATTATTTGCTTGTACATTGATGACATGTTGATTCTTGGAACTGGTCAAGTTAGTATTGAAAATACTAAGACATTTTTGTCTTCTAGCTTTGACATGAAAGACATGAGTATAGCTGATGTGATTCTAGGTATTAGAATTGTTAGAAATAATGATGGTTTAATTCTTACTCAGTCTTATTATATAGAAAAAGTTCTTAAAATGTAATATATAAAAAAAGTTCTTAAAAGGTTTAATCAATATGATTGTAAACCTGTAACTACACCTTTTGATGCTAGCATGAAATTGTATCCTAATACTGGTAGAGTTGTAGACCAATTGGAATATGCTAGAGTTATTGGATGTTTGATGTATGCTATGACATGCACTAGACCTGATATAGCATATGCAGTTGAAAAAATGAGTAAATATACTAGTAACCCTAGTCATGTTCACTGATATGCTGTACATATAATTCTTAAATATTTAAAAAGAACAATTGACTATGGTATATTGTACAGTGGGTATCCTACGGCATTGGAAGAATATACATATGCTAGTTGGATCACGGATAGTGATGATCACAAATCAACCAATGGGTGGATATTCATCCTTGGTGGAGGAGCTATCTCCTGGGGTTCTAAGAAACATACCCTTATTACAGACTTCACTATGGCAGCAAAGTTTGTGGCATTGGCTTCTTGTAGCAAAGAAACAAAATGGTTAATGAATTTATTAATGAAAATTCCTATTTGGCCTAAACTTATGTCTCTTGTTTCTTTACATTGTGATGGTCAGGCTACACTGTCACGAGCTTATAGTCATATCTATAATGGCAAATCAAGGCACATTGGTTTAAGGCATAGTTATGTAAGGCAATTACTCATTGATGGAGTAATTACAATTGACTTTGTGAGATCTATTCAAAATTTAGCAGATCCACTGACTAAAGGACTTGCAAGGGATTTAGTGTGGAAAACATCAAAGGGGATGAGATTAGTGCATTTAGATTACCAATAGTGGAAACTCAACTCAACACTTGAAAAATTAAGATCTCGAGTTCAATGAGTTAAAGTACACTATATGTTGTGATCGCAAGCACCACGTGACGTATTAGTTTTTAAACTAATAAAACATTCCACGGTTAAGGTGCTTGGAACCTGTAATGTTAAAGTAGAGATTGTGCGTTATGCACTTAATAGGCTTATAACATATTTTTTGTTGAAGTGTATAGATTACAGGACACTTCTGAAAAGCTTAACTATATGAGTGTCGGAGGTGGTATCGCCTTTTATGAGACTCAGGTTTTTTGTCTCTAGAGCACTCATGAAACCAGAATATAGACACAAGGCCAATCCACGTGTTGGCTTAAAGAATTACCCAAAGAAAGAAAGCGCATGTGTGAGGTATGTCTGGCAACTCAAAATATAATAGCTTGTTCAAAGCTTGTCTACCATGTTATTCTGATTAGCATTGACATATTATCACCAAGTGAAGGTTCAAGTCCTCAAGACACCTTCATTTATGTATAATTTTTCTTATTCTAGACAAGTTGTGTTTTGGTTTTGAAAATGGTGGGGGATTGTTAAAGCATTTTCAAAATTTATTATATATATATTTTGAAATAGGAAAATTTTTAAAAGAAAGAAGTTAAAGAGCATTGAATGAAGTCCCACATTGGAAAAATGAAAGTTGGAGTTGGCATTTATATATCCTAACCCACAAAAAGCTATTGTTTAATAAAACAATACTTGGGTGTATGCTTTAATACGGTGCAAAGCATCGGACGCACACACGCGCGTGGCAGTGGGCTATAGGGCGCTTCTGTGGCGCCTTAATGGCGCACTTAGCACTTAGCATCAGAGATCGGATCATGATTGTTTAGTTTTGGATGGTCAAGATTGTTCGATCTGGTGGTTCAATCTAGACCATTGGGTGCTTCTTAAGTAGATCCAATGGTTGGATTTACTAGACCATTAGTGTAAGATCAAACTAACTTTAATCTAACGGTGGAGATTAAATGATCGTCATTAATTAATCTAACGGTCAGATTTTAGTGTCTGTTGAGAATAGGCAGTTTATGACTGTTGAAATTGAAACAGTGTGTCTGTTCACTAACAGACACACTGTCTACTAAACTATTTAAAAGTTTATTGCAGACTGTTGAAAACATAGAATTAATTCCAAACTTCTTCTCTTCTCTCTAAATTCTTTATTTATTTAAAATTTCGAGTCTTTCTTCCTTTCTTGATAGAATAGAAATTTAGTTTCGTAAGTGCAAAAACGAAACTAAACAGAGGTTTTTCTGGGCTCCATTGTATCCCGGAGAAATATTTGTTGAATCTCATTTGCATACCATTTTTTGTGGGAGCAAATAATTTTTTAAGGAAAACGACTTTATAACGCACCTTAAGAGCAATTCATCTTTCCATCTTTTTTGTCCTATTTTTCCAACAAAACTTTCATAAACACTTAAATAAATGTTATTTCTAAACTTTAATAATATTTTTATAGTACCTATTTTACCCCTAAACTTTCATAAGCATTTAAATAATTGCCAAACGCTATTTTTTTTTTTTTAAATAAGCAGTGATTGTTGCAGTGGATAAGTGCTTCCATTGAATAACTTATCCAATGAGTATTTATCCATAAGCACAAGCCGGACGAAACGCAACCTTAATCTTAGACTAGAACAAGTCATGGTATGTCCGTGCACATCACACACATATCAAGATATTACGAAACCGTGGAAGGTCGAACCGGGAGGATTCGATGGGGGATATAATCAAACTAATATGGAAAAACCGAATTTTTATGTTCCATTCGGTTTGACAAAATTAATTTTGTATAAAATCTCACCAAGCTCCTATTGAGATTGGATTTTTTGCCTCATAGAGGTATGACGTGGTCAATCTAGAGGGTCTGGCTACTTTCCAAGGGTAGTTCAAGTTAATGGACCTTCAATTTTTTGTAGGTCATCCCCATTTTATTTGAATTGACTTTTGTTACAAAACTGTCGAGGATATAGATTTTTTAATGCATGCGCATCCCACGTATAAACGTTTAGACTATGTGGACGTATGATGTACATCTGCAAAAGCATATAAACATGTAATACCATACATGTGTCAGCTTCCTGCTCTAGATAATATGCTCTTCCTAAGGACGGTTTATTCACAAAAAGATATAGCGTAAATCAACCACTATAAAAAGGTTATTTAGATGGAACGAATCTCCATGTTCATCCAACGGCCTATATATTTCCGCATTTTTCTAAAGACAAAAGAGATACTTTTACAAATATTATAGCCCTTCGTGGTAAGTTTAAAAAGGAATGGGTGGCTCAAATCTCACCACGTGTACCAACGACCTTTTTTCAGAATCATTAGATTCCTTAGTCACCATAACAACATCCTTTTTAAGTTCAATCATGACAAGATCTTCTAGTTTCTATCTGACGTACTGGATTGCAATTGGACCCACCCACAGCAAAGAAAATAAAAGATAGACCAGGTGCGGATGAATGCGGGAAGCGCTCTATTGACCACGTCACCCAACATCCATTTTGTTTCACCGGACAACAAGTACTCAAAACGAAAAGTCCAAAGTTAAATAATGAAAAAATCTATTTTTTTTCCTATAATATATATATTAGGGTAAAGTACACAAACCTCCCTGAGGTTTGATATAATAACCATTTACCTCTCTTATTCTTTTCAAAGGACAAATACATCCCTTCCTACTATCACCATCTCTCATCTTGTATTTGATGGAAATCACCAATTTTTACATGTTTTAGACTATTTTATACTGTATTTATCACACCACCACCACCCCATTCTATTATTACTCTATTGTGGTGGTGGGGTGGTAGTGATAGTGGTGATGATAATGGTGGTGTTGGTGGGGTGAGAGTGGAAGTGTTGGTGTGGTAGATTTAAATACATAACAAAATAGTGTAAAACATGTAAAAATTGATAATTTCCGTTAAGTTTTGATGGTACCATTAGTGTAAGGGAGATCCATATCCGAAGGGTGATAATAAAGGAAATGTATTTATCTTTTAAAAGGATAGGGGAGGTATAAGGATATTATATGAAACTTCAAGGAAGGTTTGTGAAATTTAACTCACGCAAAGTAGTTTTGGAGAAAAATAAGGGCAATTTTTGAACTTTGATTTACATGATGTTATCAATTTGCATGATTTGATTGGGGAGGAGACCCGCTGTGGGGCTGCGTTTTGGCCAGGATTTTGCTTTTGGATAAGTAGCTCAGTGAGAGCACTTATCTCACAGCAATAATAAACTGCTTATTTGTAGAAAATATCGTTTGATAAATACATTTATTTAAGTGTTCATGAAAGTTTACGGATAAAATAAATATTATAAAAATATTATTAAAGTTTAAAAATGATATTTATTTAAGTGCTTATGAAAGTTTAGGGGTAAAATAAGTATTATAAAAATAATACTAAAATTTAGAAATAGCTTTTCCGGTAAGTGATAAGAGAAGCTGTTCTCAACAACTTCTCCTTATCATGGTTTCAAGGGTCAGTCTGGATCGGATCGAATCGTCCAGGACTGGTCCGATCCCAACTCACGATACAACAATTGTATCATGAGGCTTTGGATCAGACTGGTCTAACTGATACCGATTCGGACCGGTTCAGTGACTGGATCGGCTGATCCAATCGATCTCTTTTTTTTTTTTAACTTCATATTATAAAGGATCCAACCAATATCGGCCTAGATCGGTCAGATATCGGCCAATCCTGACTGGTATCGCCGATCCGACACCAATATCGCCGGTCCGGCCGATCCAATTTAAAAAAAAAATAAAAAAATTAAAGATCCAACATATACATCAGACCAATATATTAATCATAACAAATAGATTATGATTAATACTGTCTATTGACAAACTTTTATTTTTTTATTTCTTTCCAAGATTGAAGAGGTGACTTTGACTTGAGATATTATCCGGTATCCTCATTTTCCATTGGCTCCTAACTTCAAACTCAATATGTAGGAAAAATAACTAATGGGCCCTACTACGTAAAAACACGTGACCCACCAATTTCGGAGACCTTGTTCATTACTTGGTCGTTTGCCTTAGATTTTGTATCTCAGAAACTGATTCCATGACAAAAAATTTCTGAAACAAAGAGGAAAAAATGAATAAAGGTTGCGCTATTGCCAGAGCAGTTTTGGTTGCTTCCAGAGTAATCTTTGTTATTTCATTTCACAATTGCATTTACACGCTTTTGGAAGCAATCAAATTTGGCAATAGCCCCCAACCATGAATCACTGTTTTTTTTATTAGGAAAAATTACATTTTGACTCTCTTGAGATTTCGACCACTTACAGTTAGAATCCATCAGGTTTGTTAAATTACAATTATCTCCTTTTTATATGAAACTCAGGGGTCATGGACTGATTTGGGGTGGTGATGGGTGGATTTGAGAGGAGTAACTTTATATTTTATTAGGAATAAATCAGTCCATGACTTTCCTAAGGTTTCGTATAAAAATGGGGTAATTGTAGTTTCCAAATCTCAAGGGTCTAGGTGCAAGTGGTCAGAACTTCAAGGGGTCAGTATAATTTATCCTTTTTTAATAAAAAATAAACTTGATTAGCTAGTAATCACAGCAACGCGTAAAAAATAACAACTAGGGTAAATTCCACAAACCTCCTTGAGGTTTGGATAATACCCATATACCTCCCCAATCTTTCTCAAAGAACAAATACATCCCCTCTACTATCTCCATTCGGACATAAACCTCCCTTACACTAACGGAAATCAACAATTTTTACATGTTTTAGACTATTTTGTTTTTGTATTTAAACCTACCACCCTCCCACCCACCACCACCACCACCACCACCACCATTTATGTCCGAATGGAAATAATAGAGGAGATGTATTTGTCCTTTTGAGAATGATAGGCGAAGTATATAGGTATTAAACCAAACCTCAAGGGAAGTTTGTGAAATTTACCCTAATAATAACACGCATTAGATCTACTGGGTTCAAATCATGCCTAGATCTTTTATATATGTGTATAATGTGTTATGAAAGTAGTGACCGTGATATGGAATGTATTACTGTGAATGTTATTGGATGTGATATGTTACGATAATCATGAAGCATGATAGGGTAGTACCAGAACGCAATGCATGTACAAGATAAGTATGATCCTATGCATGTGATGACACAGCATTGCTATAAATGAATAGGGTGAACCAGCTAAAGTTCTGAATAAACCTGATTGATCCAGCAAAAATCAGGCTAAGATTTCTTTACGAAGATCAGGCCCTGATGAACAATAACTCAGCCACATTGAACACCCCCTACTGAAGAATACTAACAGAAAAATAACTTCCATGACATGAGATCATTATTCTCCTATTACAATCCAATGCTCTTAAAGATTTAGTCTACGGAGCCAGAAAGTGATCGATTCGTAACAAGGAGCATCTGGACTCTGATGATGCAATGAAAAAAAGCTTACAGACATCCAAGAATCATTTCAAATCTGCAGTTACCGGTGCAAGCTCGAGAGAAACAGGGCAATGATCGCTTCCATAAAATCCTGTAGATTGTTCGAAACCAAAGTTGGAGAATAAGTAACCGCTTGAAGAACTGAAAAAAAGCTAAAGATCTAACAACGACAAATTTTCCAAAGCAGTGGGCATAGGGGCATTTGATAAGTCATCCATCATCAACCATTCTAACACAAATAAATTTTCTATTACAAGACTTCAAATTTCAATTAGGCTCCGTTTGATTCCAAGAATGTGCTAGAAATAGTGGGAAAGTGAAATTTAATTTTCTTGGTGCTTTTTGGTTATTTCAGGAAGATGTATGACTATGACAGAAAATCTTGATTTTGATGTTTGGTTAATAGTAATGAATGAGAAAAGTTTTTCATCTGCCCATTTTACCCTTCATTGTATATGTGTAGGAAGAAAAAAGCTTTGGTGGTGAAGGGTGGGATGGGAACATGCTCTTCTCCTCACCTTTTCATTTTCCTTTCCCACAAACTCCCTTCCTTTTTATCGGAAAACAAAAAGGGCCCTTTTTCTGCAGTCAAATGAGTTTGACTGAAACCGTTTCTGTGGGGCTCACACTTTCCGGATATCCAAACACGTATATTCCAGCTATCAAAATGGAGCCTTATGTTGTTAGTATTGTGTATAGTGAAAGGAAATACAAATCGACCGCACCTTGTAGTTCTATCCCTTGTCCATGCATCTCACATGAAAGAATCCGATCCTTAAATTTCTCTGAAATTAGGAAGTAGTCTATCCTCATCCTTTTTCCTCGATACCTGAAACAAAACCACTTATTGATCATTAAGAAAAATATCCTCGTCCTTACCAACTAAGATAATTTTATCCTCAAATCGATAAAACTAAGGAAGTTATTTCAAGATTTAACCAGGGAAAAAAGAGATTGAACCACCTATGATTTGTTAGTTCTTGTTAGACCATTGAGACAAATATCAAGGAAGAAGCAAACAAAGCAAAGCAGAAATTGAGAAGAATAATGCAGATCTCAATACAGGGAAGTCAATGACAATCTTGCAGCCTCTATGCTCGGACTCACTTGAAATTGATAACTCCAAGATCTTCAATTTTTTTTTTCCAAATCTTTTCCGTAGGTAACATATGAGAAATAATAAACCATAAGCCTTTCTTTAACGACCAAACAAACTGTAATGAAAAATTTCCAACATCCACCCAAAATAAACATAAAAAAATGAAGAGAAGCTAAGGTGACCAAAAGATATCCATTGCTTTAAACAACCGAATAAATTGTCCACAATATTTTTCATATGCTTGTTAGCAGCTCAAAGATTAGCAACTATAGCACGAAAAAATTCGTGCCACACGTGTTTCATGCCATGCCATGCCTAATTCTCGGGCCCCAGGCCTGGCACGGCACGGGGCACGATTATTATCATGTTGGGCCTTGGGCCAGGCTTCGTGCTTTGCCCATATTTTGGGGACATTTTGAATCGTGCTTGTGTTGGGCCGTGCTGTGCCACGGGCCTGGGCGAAGCCCAGGCACGTGCGGCCCGGCCCACATGTGCATCACTACCCAACGTCCACCTTAGTCATTTTCAATTATAGGAAATTACCAATAATTGAAATGCAACACACATCTACAAAGAAAAGTGGGATAATGATTCTTACTTCCCAATAGGATTTCCGGACCACGAGAAGCCACGCTCCATATCTTTTTCTTTATGTAGGAACCTGTAAGCATCTATCAGCTTTCCCCTGAAACGCAATTCAAGATAATTTGCTCACACCCAGCTATAAATGATTATGCTAAAAGCTGACATGTCATGTTCCAACTTCCAACAAGTCTATGAACCAAATCTTAGAGAAATTCATTTTCCGATGTTAATGTTTGAATGCTTTAACCATGATGTGCCCAGTTAGAATAACTTCCATCATAAATTCAACAAATAAAATTGGTTCAGGAACCACCTCCAATGAGGCTTAGCAATCAGAATTTTATTTATTTTTTCCTAACAAAGAGATGTTTAACTAAGAAATTTCAAAGCTGGAAAGAAAGTAACAAAAGTGGTTATATATTGATACGTGGATCCAAGTCTCATGCTCTGAAACTGAGCGATCAAGCAAGTTCCGTACCAACAATTTTGTTGATCGGGATCAAGCAATAATAATAAACACAGTAAACCAAAGATCAAAACAATGCACACAGATATACCAGGTTCAGCAAAGCCTACGTCCAAGGGAGAGAAGAAGTTTCCACTATATCAAATAATGAATTAGGGTTACAACTTATACTCCTACCCGATATATAGGGAAAATTCCCAACATACCCTTACCATACCAATAATTGAATGCGAGGATGGTAGAAATAATTAAAATGATAACTAAATGAAGTAAATCGTGATAGTTTTGCACAGATTCACGCACTCTTTTAGCATAGAACTGCAACGATTTCTTTCAGCCAATGTAAATCCAGGTTGTCCACAATCCTGCAACGTCAACAAATTAGGCCCAGAGCTCTTTTGTTAGTTACAACAATGTTGCATCTAAGAAATACATATGGTGCAATAATATGCATACTAGAATCCAAAAGGCCATTAATCATTTCAGAAGAGAACATACACAACAAGACCTTGTATTCATTAGGAACTTATTTGTAAAAAAATTGTGTGAATGTGTTCAAACAAGCTGCTTTATCAGTTGTTAATACCTCTTTGTTTGGCGGAACATAGCCATTGAGCTTTGCTGTACTGAAAAATTCTGGATGACTCACATCAACCTCTTGATGGCTGCAATTAACATTAGAGAAATAAGAACTCCTTGACAATAATATCCATGAATTCTAACCCACATGGGTTAGCTCAACTGGCAGGCTCTCCAACTCAGTAACTGGAGGTCCCAGGTTCAAGTCCCCGGGCTTACCTGATATATGGTCCTTGTGGGTGGGGGGTCATGTATCTGGAGTTTACCTTGTCCCCACTAAGTGGGGTCGGGGGTTTGACATCACAAAAAAACACTAAAAATAATGTCCATGAATTCTATATTGAAAATAATAGCCTAAATAAGGAGAACAAATCAAATCGAAGATCAAATTGCACAAATCTTTTCTCACCAAGTGAATAGTGGAGTCAAGTTAGTCGAACCAATGTCCAAGGATCTCCAGAGCTACGGTTATAATTTATATAAATTGCTTTTAAGTTATGAATTTTCTAGGCGTTGTGTCATTCTATTCTTGAAGTTAAGGGTAAAATTATATTATATCCTTTTCTGAATAACACAAAGGACATTTCGAGTACTTATACTACTTGGGAAGCGAATAAGTCTTTTTATCAAACAAAGTTTATATAAGCACCTGTTTCATGTTCCTTAGAGGGAAATTCTCATAACTTTGACTTGATTAAACATATTTTGAAGATACCTCAATATGATAGATCTGCATCAGCTCTCAATCTTTTTCTCTTCTTCAAATATAATGAGATTTTTAGATGATTCAGATCAAAACGTACAAACATGATGGAAAAATGCTTAACATATAACACAAGTAAAGCGACCATACATAAATTTTTTAGCAAGTTGTAATTTTATTCCAAATTCTTCGAAAAAAAATATCGTATTCAATATTTTCTTAACATATCAATTGAGTGGAAATTAAATGCAAACGCTTTACTACTTAACAAGTTCAAGAGAAAGAAGCATAATTTTTTTTTCCCAGAATGTAAAACAAAGTTAAACTTCCAACAAAAGAATGGAGATAAATTACCAGCAACTAATTACCTAACATTTAGATCTACAATTATTTAGCATCTTTTTTTTTGATAATTAACATCAACAAATATATTAACCATCAAACGATAAAGTTTACAAAAAGAAGAAGAGGAA
>JAUPMG010000017.1:14998542-15024881 GCA_031762675.1 Pachysandra terminalis | reverse complement strand
CAGCGGAGTCGTATCCTGCCGTGACATCGTGTTGGTGTGCTTTTGAGTTGGTTTGGCTTTCGGATGGTTCAGGCTGGGCTCAACTTGAGGAAAGTCGGGGCGCCGCACAATCGTTCTGCTGCGACAAAAAGTATGGCCATGACATCATGGCATGATCAGGTGATTTTAAGCTGCTGATTTTGCCCAATTTGTCCTTGAGATTCAAGCAATTGTTCTGGTAAAAGTTGAAATAAATAAGGACCAAATGATGGCCCAGAACAAAACAGATTCAAAGTTGTCAGTTTGGTGAAAAAGAGAGAAGAAATTACAGAGAATCATCCCTAACCTCAATCCTAACACCTACTTCCTTCCAATCAATGAACAGGTTCATCTGCCTGTTATTTTACAACCCCCTTTGATTCAATTCAATTCAATCATCATCTACCCTTCTTCGCCGAATGGCCTGTCTTCCGCTTGTGACGGCTGAAATCGGACACAAACCGGAAGGTCTGGCCACAACCTGCCTCATTACACACGTAAGGACGAGCACCCGTGTGCACCCTTATGTGCTCGGTCCGAGCCCACGCCCATTTGAACGTCATCTTGCACCCCTTCCACGGGCATTTTAATGGGCGATCGTCAATGTGGACTTTCCGGTGCTGCACCAGATATTTGTGCGAGAAGAACTTCTTCCCGCACCCCTTCACTGAACAGATGTTGCGCTTGTGCAACGTCAGGTCGTTCTTCGAACTGAAACTCATGCTGCACCCATCCATATCACACTGGTATTCTGCTTCCACGTCCTTTACATCACTCTTATTAGCCGGAGCTTTGCTCATCCTTTTCTTCCTGGGTTGCTGCTTCTCTCTGGATAGTTTTACAAACTCAGGGAGCTTTGATGGTCTTTTCCTGAGCCGTGTGCTCGGTCCACCTTCAGTCTCATCTTTAACATAAGAATCCGACTTGATGTTCCTTTTGTAGTTATTTTGAAGATGAGGCGTTGTTTCCTGTTTCATTTGCCCGCTTCTGAGAATCCTTCCACAGAGCGGAGCGGAATTATTCTCTGACAAATCATCTTCAATTTCATCTGGCTCTTCTTGGGGACACTTCGGCTTCTTATTCGAGCCCTTCTCTAATGTCGCTTTCCTCTTCCGTCCATGCTTTCTAGTTGCAGGGATGGTTACGCTTGGACGGTCGTCCTCAGAAAGCACAAATTGTTCAGTGGGGTGGCTAACTTCCGGTATCGACTCCCATTTCTCGTCTGGTGTTGCTCGAGCATTGAAGCTTCCATCATATTCAAGTTCTTGCGTATCTCTTTGAGCTAGATAGGGATGGACCTGATTCGACATCCAGGCCTTTCCACACCATTTGCCGGCAACAACTATCTTCTTTTGCTTTCCGGTCCCCTTCCCAGAAATCTTGGGTTTTGTCGGGGAGTTGGTTGGAGTACTACGGCCAAATGCATTATATATAACCAGATTGTACGGCATCTGCTTGCTATAGAGAGGAGATCGGCTTAGGTTGGCACTGTAATAGAGATTGATTCCCAGCTTTACTGACCAGTCCCCATTCCCGTGTATGGCTTCCTCGCTATCCAGAGCAGATTGAATTCTCTCCCCATCCTCTTTGGTAGCCTCCCTGAAAGAAGTATCATTCCAGAGATAATCGATCCCCAGTTCTTCTGCCAATGACTTTGCTTCCACTTCGACCTTGGGATACTCTGCAAGTATTCGTCACGGAAAATTAGAAGCAAATGACATGGGAGAGGGAAGGAATCCATGAACTTGACACGGATAAGATAGATCCTATTGAATTTTTTTCAGAATATAAGAGAGGAAGACAGATTAAAGTATCTCTTTATGTTTTATAAAGAAAATAACAATTGATTGCCATAATTCATCATGAACAAATAATCTTTTCTATATCTCAAATCTGGGGACGTCGCAGAGTTGAAATCTCATATATGGTTGGATGTGAAGCTAGTAAATGCAACACGTCTGACCGCCCTCAACATCCAATAATGACTTGGAGAATGATAAGGAAGCCTGTATACCGACACTACATGATATAAGTTTACATACCATGTTATGAACAAAGTAACACACTATATGATGCAAGCATGGTTTTAAATGTTGGCGACATGTCGCTAACATGTTGCCATTTTTGGCATTGGCGATATGATCAAGGGAAATCACTCAATGTCAATTTTCCCTGATGGCGCCGACATATTGCCGTTTAAAAGGAAATTTCGCATGTGTCGAGCAACACATTTCGAAAACCATGAATAAAAGGGGGCCTTTGGGGGAAATGTCGATCATTTTGATCGACATTTCCCCACATCTATTCTTCCCCATTATTGTATTTGTGACTTGTGGGTATTGGAACATCTATGATAAACTTATAACATTTTGTTACTTTTAGGATCATTTATATTATGTCATGTTATTTATGTTATGCTTTGTTGAATGAATGTTCACCCTTTACTCTACAATTTACAGCATGCAATACATACAGATTGCTAAGTTAAAGATTCTTTATGTTTTATGTATTTTTTTTCAACTTATTCTGATATGCTTTTAGTGTATTTAGTTATTATTTATGCATAAACTAAGATTTAATAATAAAAAAATGTATTTGGGGGGAATTTCTCACTTTTCTTTAATCTTGGGGAAGTTTCCCCCATGGTGCCGACATGTTGCCGAAATGTCGCTGGCAAAACTCAACAACATGCCAAACAACACTGATATTTAAAACCTTGGACGCAAGCATACATGCCATGCTTAATATAAACTTTGACGGAAACAGATAAAAAAAAATTAATATGTACAGGAACATTGATCTCAAACTCCATCAAAGCCAAATTGTGAGAGGGGTAGAGAGAGTTTGGCTTTGTTAAATCCTAGTGTATATATTTACATTTCATGTTTTAAGCAACATAATGAGAGAACTCTCTAAGCTGGATGTTAACAAACGTAGATCTGAGTATTGTGGTGTGCCCTTAGCATGTAATTTTTTTATTGGCATTGCATTGTCCTATGACCAAGGCCTAGACCATTTTGTGTACTTTAAATCTGATTTAATCTAAAACTTCAGGCGTGTGACAAGGTATATATGACTTGGTGTCGATTACACATTTCACATTATAACTTGGTTCTCTTATCTCATATAGCGAGTCCTATATTGTTTCTTTACTTGCTTCATCAATTCGTAATGTTTTATGAAAGAAATCCAGCATTTCCTTACTCGTCATAATTTAAAGACTTCTGCTGATTACCATGAACTTCCATGACTTAATTCCACTTCCAATAGACACTAAAATCTGGAAACATTCAAAGTTTCAAACCATGCCTAGGAAGTAGTAAAATGTTTATAATTATAAAATGCTCACTACTATATATATATATATATATATATATATATGTGTGTGTGTGTGTGTGTGTGTGTTTATGCTATTATAATAGGGGAAGAATCCCATTTGGCTGAAGGTTTAGAGATATCACATAACTAGAATTAACACTATAAGAAATGAGCCCCTCAATTGAGCAAAAGAAAATTAAGAACCATACTTGACTTCAATATTCAGGAGGCAGTCTTTCCACAGCGAGATCGACCAATTCAACACTTGGAGAGCTAGTCAGGAAAGCGTGGGTGAAGGATTCAGCTGCAAAATTTTTAGCTCAAGCATTCTACAGGAATTTGGCGGGAACATCAGAGACATATTTCCTGGTCAAGATTTTATGGGCTTTAAGGATCCTTCTAAAGTAGCATTCTTCGGATAGCAAGCAGTACTTGACAAAGTTCATACAGCAGACCATCTAGCGAGCAAAAGAGGCAAATTCCGAACAGATGCATTCTGTGTAGAGTGGATCATCTCTAACTTCATTGTTCTTCTGCAATGGTGCAGATTAGATAAAAGTCTTCTAGAATGGAACGGTTTTGATGCATGCCAAAAAAGCATAAGAGATTTTCTGCTATGTTGAAAAAGGAGATACTAAGGAACTACAACAGGGAGGCCTTTTTAACTGCCAACTGTTGGCATCTATGGAAGGAAAGGAACAAGAGAACTTTCCAAGATGAAATCTCAACTGAAGAAGCTGTGGATTGAAATGTCGTTTCACCAATGCTTTCGTGACTAATAGCAGCAGAAGGGGAGCATAAATTTGCTGTTTTTGGTTCTGTACATGCTATACATGTACAGATGTTCACTTTGATACGGCTGTGTGTGCATTGCATATGCTTAGCTAGCATAACATTACTATACATTTACAATTTCTGGTTGATATTAGTGTAGTAAATTTCTGTTTAGTCACAAAAAATAAAAAATAAAAAGAATAAAGATTACGTTCAACGTCATACTGGTCCAAATCAAATGGACAAATACAAGCTCAAGCATCTCCCCAACTCAACATTTTATAACAACACATATCATAATATTACTATGAACGATCTTTTTTCTATAGCTATGAACTTTCAAATACCTTGTACTGGTAAAAGCCAACAAGAAGAAAACTTACAGGATGAAAGGTGTAAATCATAACAGTACTCACCAGGATGACACAGAAGTAACATATGCACCCCACCTATTGGACGAAGTTGCTTTTCTACCTCAACGGCATGTTCAAGACAAAATATATGCATTCTAGAAGAATCGTCATCAGATCTCTGCATTAGTGATATACTTGTGTTCTCTACTGATATATCAGCATTCCAAAACTTTGTTGCTTCTGCAAAATGGCCTACCGGGGAGCAATTCAAAATGCGTGATGAATTAGAAGACATAGAGTAATCTGCATGACTACATTCTATCTTTTCCCACTTCACATCACTTTGATGTATGCAAGCAGACTTAGGTGCTATCCGCCTGGATGTTGCCATTGGATCTCTGAATGTAACCTCTAAATTTTTTGATTCCACGAGCTCTTGATTCTCCATTTCAACCTCAATACGGCAATCGAAATTTTGTTGACTTCTATTCTTGCAATTAGAACTTATTTGGCGTCCGTAATCTGGCTTAATCCATTCATGCTGATTACTAGAAAATGAGTAGTCTTGCAATTCTTTTTTCCCAGTAGGAATAGGCATCTCTGGTTCATCCTGATCCTCGGAGTCTGATGTATTTCCATAAGTAGAAGCTAACAGGTCAAGAGATGAAATGCCTTTCTGAACTTCAGGGTCTGAAAGCACTTTGGCATTTTCGTCTGACAGTCGGACATGGTACTCACCAGATTGAACTGGGACATCATACAGACCATCCTGAACACTCTCCTCCACCCGTCCTGTGTCAGGAAAAGTATGTTCAAATTTAGAGTATGCACTAAAAAAAATAACTGGCAGATTGCATCAGAGAAAGATTTGGATAACGAAAAAATGCTGCTACCCAAACACCACAGAAAGTATTATGGTTGTGCATCATATATTACAAACAATCAAACGAAGGGGCAGAGAGATGGATCCTTATAAGTGCACACACACTGAACTTATGCCAAGCAATAAGTGGATTGAGTCAAAACAGGACAAATATGACAAGCAGAATAACGAATTCAAAGTTTTAGCTCGTATTCAAAGTCAGGATCCCCTTGTACGGAACAACTTTTACAGGCCATTGCAGAGAGTGGCACAACATTAGGGATGGCAGCGGGGTGGATTAAAAGGGTAACCCGTCCTTCCTTTTCCTAGCCCCATCCCTGATAGCTCAGGTTAATACATAAATCCGATTATGGTTTAACTCAGCCCGGACGTAACCAGCCTCGTTGCCAATCACCTATAATTAATTATACATTTTTTATATGAAATATATATTTTTTAAACAAATATGTCTAAAAAATATATATTTAACTTAAAAATAGTATTTATTTTTAATACATCTTGCATCCGGGACGACCCGATCAGGTAAGGAGAAGGCTTGGTATTTAAGGGACTCCTATAGGAGCAGGTCAGGGTTTGTCAAAAGCCGCCCCGTTGCCATCCCTACACAACATTGTACCATGCTGACAAATAACTGCATACCACATGCATGGCCACAACAGGGAATGGGTTTCATAGTTTGGTCATTTGAAAAAGAACAGGCGAGTTCTGTCCTATGAAAATTGAAGTTCCTTGGTTGCATGCATGTCAATAAAGAAACAAGTATCCAGAAAACGACTAGAACCTACCTGAACCGTAGCTCGGTTCAGTAGTATCTGCACCCTCATTTGCAACATTGTATCTGTCTCTAGCAATTCCAGAACCAATAGTCCAGTCATTAAAGAAGCTACAATCAGCAGACATGAGATAATGCGCAGCCGCTTCTTTTGGTTGTATGACAGCAACGCATGCAAAGCTCAATATCCCGCATGTGACACATGAAAACAGTCCTTGATCTAACAACCCATCACCTTGAGAGATACTTTCACTTCCAGTCCCAATTTTCTGCGTCTCTGGAGAGATAGTGCACAAATTAGCATTCCCATGCAATGAGGGAAGTCCATTCTGCTCACACACAGAAGAAGGCTTTCCTTTCACTGAATTGAAACCACTCAAATGCCTGAGCCGAACATTCCTGTCTAGCATGGTATCATCAGAAAGTGAACTTGTCGAGGGTTCCAGTGCTTCCTCAGGACTGCATAAACCAAGTGACAACCTGGGTTTTACCTTTAATTGGGCCCTAACACGTAAATTTGAACATAGAGAAATGTCTGACGAATTTAGAGGAAGAATAACGCAAGAAGTTCCTTTCCCAAGAACATGAAGCAAGTTATTATTTTGAATGACGCTCTGCACAAATAGCTCTTTGACCATAGTTTCGCCTTCACCCCTCTTCTTGACCTTTAATCGAGAGCTACGTGGTTCAGTACCAATGCTCATAGGTATCCTGCAGAGAAAACAATATCAACATCAACATCAACATTAACAAAAGACTTTATCCACAGGTAGGAAACAAGGCTGTCTACAAGAGAACAAAAGATTAGCTCAAAACTATTGCTAATATGAGCTTTATACTATATTAGTTTAACAAACACAACAGCAAGTTGCTAAAGATTCTTTGACATGGGTCTGTATCCCCCAAGTGGAGTAAGAATAAAGGTTCAAAGGTATGATGACTTTCATGTTTGTCATGCAAACTACAAGAACTAACGATGTAAAAATTGTAATTACAGAGACAAATCTAAAAACTGAACTACATGCACCAAAGATATAACAAAAAGAACAAGCAAAAAAACAAGTGCTGCATATTACAGAATTATTGGCATGTCCTCAGAAATTGAACATGAACAATCATTTATTAGCAATTAAGAGTCATTCAGAAATGTTCTGCTGAAAGGGAAATTATTACGGTTTGGTAGAGCATATGAGAGGAAAGGAACACAGGAATTTTTGAAGATTAAAAAATAAATTTTAAAAAAAAGTTACTGATATAGTAAAGACGAAGACCTTTAGAACTTTATTCCACTGGTAAAAAGGTGCAGAGTTTTCTGACTCTAAATTTGATTTATTTCGTGTGCTTTGGAATGCATTGTACTAACTGTCAGACTCAACACCACTGAATTCGGAATTGACTATGTTTGAGAAGGTATGATGATCAAAATGAAGCTAGAAGCAAGAAATTGAAAGAAAAAATATTTTAATAGTATAGAACCGGAAGAATGTCTCCAAATGGTACAAGAACAAACCTTGAACATAATGTCAGTGCAAGCGCATAAAGCAGATGAAAATGAGACACCATTGGAGGATAGTTGATTGAAGCCCTACGGATTGCAGCTTCTTTTGCAACCATCAACCATTCAGGAGTTGCAATATTTGCTGCCTCTCCACAATTAAATCCTACAAAAAGGAAAACAATGAATAATTAAAAAAAAAAAAATCAATCTGAAAATGTAAAAGTATATTGTATAAGGGAAGCACCAGGAAGATTATTTTTAAGAATAATGAGGGCGTCACCCGCGGGGAACCTATATAGGTCACCCGCAATAGAATATTGCTATGTGGTGATAGACTCAACTGGAAACATGTTCAAATGGTTTCCTCTTTGATAAAAGTCTCTTTTAAAGATATCTAGTATTAAATCAGATAAAAACCCCGTTTATATGATAATAAAAAATAACTAAAATCTAAAGTATCACAATCCTAGGATTTATCTTTCTTTCTTTTTTTTTTTTGGTGTTTTAAGGTTCATCCTTTTCTTTTAGGGTTTAGCATCTTTTTTAGGGTTTTAATTTTGTTAAGGTTTAGTTATTAGGATTTTAGGGTTCATCATTTTCTTCTAGGGTTTAGTATTTTTTTAGGATTTTATTTATTTTTAAGATTTAATATTTAGGGTTTAGGGTTCATGTTTCTTTTTAGGGTTTGAAGATTATTTAGGGCTTAGGGTTCATGTTTTCTTTTAGGGTTTTAGGATTATAAATTAATGTTTAGGATTTAGGATTCTAAAATTATAAGTTTTAACGCTTAAGTTTTAGGATTTATCTAATTTTTATATTTTAATTTCTTTCTAACATTTTTTTTTTTTTTTTTGAGTTTGAGTAAAACTCGTAAGTTGCCAGTTTCTCATATCCACGTGAAGTAACGTGATCAAGCAGGGGACCTCATCACAACTCTTAGTTTTACTATATATATATATATGACATTTTCCACTGAAACTCATTAAGAAGCATGAATAACTACAACAAGATTCACAGCAAAATTTAGTTCACTAACAACATATATTAAGTCAAAAAAACCAATAACATACATTAAGTGGTCAAGGAAAGGCTGTACTGCATTACAAAGCATAATAGATTCAATAGAATATATCTTTCACGAGGATATCAAAAAAAGGTCAAACCATAAACGTGTTTTTTTCTTCACCAGTCACAATCAGGAGACTCTAACAATAGAAGTACTAGAGCAAGATGCCACTAAAGGTTTCATAGTCCTCAAAGTAACAACTATGCAAGTAGCCTGTATAATTAATTCATTTCTTTACATGAAATCTGACTGATAAACTGAAAGATGTCTCACCATGACTGAACCCTGAATGATAGGCTCTTGGAAAAGTGACAACAAATTCCCCCGCATTTTGCACCAATCTGATTTATAATAGATAAACATAATTAAGGGAGACAAAATATATTCATTCCATTAGCCAAAACACTTTGAGTTTTGTGCAAAATGCCAATACAGCCAATCAGAAGCTCATTTGCAATAGTGATTAAAAGGTGACCTGCAACACGGAATCCCTGATTTAATAAGTACTTCAGGTGACATGACTGTGATCTTCTCACCGAGAATGGCAAAAGTAACTGCCATAAAGACAACAAGATTAAAAAAGTTAGTTGATGGGACTGTGTAGAGAAAGTGTGAAGTATTCAGTAATCATCTATTATAAACCTGAAACAAGTCCTTTGGTAAGTGGTTTGTCCTCTCTAACCAATACAATACCATTTCCGACCACATTTGAGCAATCAAAGTAAGATGTGGATTGATACAAAACAACATGCCATGAAACTAACAATGTGATTGAGGAAAACAGGGGAAAATGCACAATAAAAAAGTAAATAAATAAAGATTGTGGACAAATTAAACCACAGGAGGCATTAGTTTCCATCAAAGTTGTCCCTCTCAACAACCAGGAATCAAGGACGGAAAAGGAGAAAAAAAAAAAAAAAAAGGAAGGAGGGGAGTGGGGGGTTAGAAATATGCATAAATTATAATAACTTGCCGCAGGAAAAGAGCAAGGAAATATGAAAATGAAGTTATAACAACTTGCCACAGTAAAGGGGCATGTAAATATGAAACTGAACAAGCAGACGAATGAGAGACTTCAATTTTTTGCTACAGGCCAGTAAATCTCCAGCTATACATCTGACAAAACTACAACATGTAAGACACTGGTTCCAAGAAAAAACATACTGACCATTCATACTCCGGCGATGTTTTCCTTTAACATAGCTCAGCTCAATTCATATAAATGTGAGACGTACAATGGAATGAACACACTTAAACTAACATGCAAAAATTTATACAAGCAGTACATAAATATAGTCAAAATCAAGAGAAATGTGGTAACATGAAATTTTTTAGATTAGATCTTTTTTCTTTTTGATGAATAACGAAATCTAATTAGAGGAAGACCAGGTAAGGAAAACGCGCACGCGCACATACAAACAAAAGAAAAAAAGATCCAGTTCCAAACATCCAGGAAATACCACTTTCTACACTAACCTGTCCTCCTCTGGGATACCCGTAAAAAACACGCACTTCCTAAAAGCCAGTCTCTGGGCAAGAATGTCAGCAAGACTTAGATATTTTGGCATGTGTATGCCGTGATATATGGAATATCCTTCTTACATAGATCAACAAAACCACCATGTAACACTCAACATCAAATTGGTTAGCATAAATGAAGAAAAATGAAAATCCTGCACAAGTTACACACCTCAAGTAAATGATATTTGTGCAACAGGTGGAACCTAAAGTGTAGCTTCAAACTCTGTATGACCATTCAGACCGTAGTGTGTAAACTTGGTATCGGATCAGGGATCGTCCGATCTGACTCGTCCGAAACCGACTCAGATCGTCTGGATCAGACGATCTGACTCGGTTCTGGACCAAGTCAGAGAACTTTAGTAATTTTTGGGATCAGCTTGGGATCATGACTCGTCCCAAGCCGATCCCGAGTTGTATCGGCCGATCTGACTCAGGATCGGCTGATACTTAACACTATGTTCAGACAAGCCACAATAACAAAGGTTGCCTACTCCCACTTTCCACTACCACTTAGCAAATTCCTGCATTTCATAATGTTCAGACCAGCCACAATAACAAAGGTTACCTACTCTCACTTTCCACTACCACTTAGCAAGTTCCTGCATTTCATATCCTCATCTAATATTAAAATTCTTACAAATAAAATGGTCATCAGATCAACAGCCTCAATACATCCATTGGCACCAAAAGAAATCCTCCATTTAACCCCTTTCAACAACAAGCAAGACAGTTGACAAAGCATAACTTTCAACTAGAGGAGACATTAACAAGCTCCCTTGCTCAAAAATAGATATAAAAGAACACAACACAGAAGACAGTAACGTAGACTAAAACACCTATTTGAAAGAAAAATGAAACAAAAACCATGAAGATGGTGGATATGGAATGCCAAGGGGGTTTTCTCTATTCAATCATTCTACAATTCAAAAATGTATGGAGTAGAATGTTGGGAAACAAAGTAATAGAACTGGAGGGTTTATGTGGAGAGGCACTTCTAGTGTTTTATGTGATCAACGCATTCCACTCAAGCTAAAAGAAAATTTCAAAGGACAACCATTAGGCCAGCTATGATTATGGAGTAGAATGTTGGGCAACAAAGAAGCAACATAATTCTCATGGGGCACACAGCCCCTAATAAGGTGATCCTTTTCATGTGAACAACATCTCTTGACAAAATTCTCAAAGTGGACTATCTTATTTCTAGAGGGTGAATGTTGCCTAATAGGTGTGTGCTGTGTAAGCATCAAAATCTATGGATCACTTGCTTATTTATTGCAGAATTTCTACTGATGTGTGAAATGCCATTCTAGAGAGACTTGGCATAAATGGATCATGCCTTCCTCATTTAATAGGGTGCTTATCAGCTGGCATCATCAATCTAGAAACCAAAGATTCCGTAGAATGTGGAGATTCAGTCTTTTTGCTATATGCTAGGTGATCCGGAAAGTGAGGAATAACAGAATTTTGGAAGACAGAGAAAAGAGTTATTTTGGAATAATCAAGCAAGTGTGCTGGCTGTTGTGCCCTTGAGCTCTTTCTTTAGGGGATTTCAAGGAATAAACTCTTCTATTCTCTATGGGGACTGGTCTTTTCTATTCTGTTAGTTTTGTACAGCTAATCCTTGGCTAGCTATTGTTTAGCACTAGCCTCAATGTATATATACATGGGTTCATCACTTTTTTCACTATATAAATACAATATGCTCTCTTCACTGATCCTTTAAAAATAAAAATAAAAAGGATGATGGCAGCCATAGTTAATGCCTAGCGAAGATTATCACTTTTTTTCCAGCATATTGTTTAATTTTATTATTTCGAGAAGTTACTTTTTTCAGCACATTGTACAAGGATCATAACAGACCACCAGTTTAATACTTCTTTACAACATTGTACATTTCTGATTACCAATTGTAGATCCTTCTCAGACTAGTAAAGGGATTTGCATATAGGCGGGGCAAGGGAACAGAGTACCCTTGCACTAAAAAGATGTACACTAAAACTCCTTGCCTATTCTCTCTTGACAGCCCAAGGAAAATTGGCTGCAAATTTATCCCTCCCAATTCTCTCTTTTACGTTATCTAACCACACAAGAAATCCAGCTAAAGATCAACTCTCCGCGATTTCTTATATTGTTACGAACTCCTAAATATCAATACCCTATTTCTTATCAAAATCCCAAAACAATTTACAGATAAGAACCCACTCAAAATGATATAATGTAAGCAGAAATATATTGTATTGTAGATATGCAAAGCATTCAATGAAACAACAATGTAGTTTCCCCAATTGATCTGGAAAAAGGAAAAAAAAAAAAATAGAAACTGAAAATTTAAACCAGGAAGCAAAGCAAGCTTATATCTCCTTTTCTTTCCTCTTCTAATTGGTTACTCACCTAGGGGATTGACCTCTCCACCATATCCATGAACCCTGATTACCTCCTCGAACGCAACCGCGGCTTCCTTTGGGACTCCATACCATGTCTTCCCTGCCCCTATATGCAGATAGTTCAAGCTATGCAAGTCATGATCCTCAACATGCCAAGCAAACCAGCTAAACATCATAGCGATATACACCATCGGCGACGTCACGCCAGGCACTTCCTCCTTCATAAACTTCAACAACGAGCCTTTCGCCCTCGAAACCCCCCTCATATTCCAAGCTGTCTCCCCAACTGTAGTAGTTTCCCCTGCTTCTCTCCATTTCTTCTCATTCACAGGCGCAAATGCTGACCCAGGCATGTCGTTCGCATACTCCACTGAAAGGGGTTTATCCACACTAGCCTTCCAGAAAAGGGTTTCGATTTGCAGTGGAGACAACAACTTTTTCCCAAATTTCTTCGAATAAACCTTCTCAAACTGCTTCGCTTTAGCTTCAAAGTGCTGAAGAGTATAGCTTTCTCCGCTCTGCCAGACAGGTCTCTGAACAGGCCGACCCTTCCTCGGACAGAATCCGATCTGTTGCTGCCGGGTAGTGAATGTGGGGGGAGATTTGGGATTAGAACTAGGGTTTCGAGCAGCCAGGGACCGATTTAGGTTCGCAATTGCGGTTTTCTTCGCCGGAGGAGGAAGAGGAGGAACGATCTTGCAGATTCCATACTTGGAAGCTTCTTTCTCGATCTTCAGGATGTAAGAAATAGGGTCTTGGAACTCTGTTAGGGTTGGGTGATATTCTGGGGCTAAGGGTAAGTTCTTGAGCCATGAAAAGATCTCTGGAGCTTGCTCTACTGTTGCTGCTGCTGCTGCTGCTGCCATTAATGGAGTTGATGAAGGTTTATGTTTCTCATTTAGAGCTGCTTCCTACGCCATTAAAGACGCTCAGATAGAAGCAGAGAAGATGCTTGTTCTACCCAATTTTTTTTTTTTTTTCTTTTCCTCTGTTTTTTTTACAGCCCACTTCAGCTTCTCTCCTTACAGAGAAGGAGAGAATGGTGAATCGATGATGAGAGAGCGAGCAGAGTTGAAAAGATGCGAGTGAGGTTTTATCCTGGTTTAGGAAAGATAGAGAAATGTTACTGTTTTTGAAGTTATTTACTGTTTTGCCATTGGATTTTCAAATTTTGGAAAGTTTTCCTTTTTTACTGTGGGTAAGCAATTGGCTCCATTTTTTACGAATCCATTCAAGAAATTAAACTGGAATTTAAAAATAATAATAATAAGATAATCTAAAAATGTTGAAAATAAAATTTAAAAAATATACCAAACTCTAAATCTTGAACCCTAAGTAATTTTATAAAAATGATTTTTCTATTTTTTTTTTCACTTTCTTAAATACTGTTTTTCTCATAATATATCATTGAAAATATATTAGAAATTTCTTGGATTCCTCGCTCATGACAATCTAAAACGGAATGTCTCATTAATATTTGTTGGACATCCCACTGCATAACAGATTCAAAATAACCTTCTTGATTCTCATTTCTTCACTTCCGGTAAAAGTTTAAAATAGAAGAACAAGTATACCCCCAAAGAATATTAATTTGAAAACAAAATCTCTGACTTGACTAGTACAGCTATCTTTGAATCGGCCATCTTTGCGGTGTTGCTATTAGCTATTATACAGAAACAAAATCTCTAACTATTATATCCTAAAATTAGTATAAAAGCCATATGTTTACTCTTGACGGTGTTTTTGGTTCGTCTTTATTGTATTACTAATAGTTAATGTACACAAGCAAATGTGCATCAACAAATTACTACATTGTTAGGGTTAATCCATGACATGCACTCTTATATTCTGGTTTTGGACACAGTAAAGTAAATAGTCAAAGTTGCTTATCTTGTGCACTCTTATATTCTGGTTTTGGACACAGTAAAGTAAATAGTCAAAGTTGCTTATCTTTGTTTATTTGTAACTAGGGGTGTAATTCGGTTGATTTGGTTTGGTTTAGTTGACAACTACTTAATAGTGATTTGCAATACGAAATCATTGTATGATCATGTTTGTAAATCTGTAGCGTCTCACCAGACAACTCAATCTCCTATCTCACTGATATTTTTTTTGTGGTAACCTTATTTATATTTTACCTCTCTCTCTCTCTCTTTCTCTCTCTCTCATTTTTCCTTTCTTTTTCAGTTCTGTTTTCACTGTCATATCAACAAGATTTCTATCTATATGTTTCTCTGGTTGTACAATCTTTTATTCAAAATCTTTTTTGAAAAAGGTTTGCTACTATTTTAATAATCACACTCTTAATCTGATTCTGGTTAGGATACTAATCAAACGAAAATTTGCTTCATTGCGCTTTGGATAGGTCATGCAGGTAATATTGGATAATATGTTAGGGGTATACTTGTCTTTTTGGTATAAACTTTTAAGGAAAAATTATCGAGGATGCCTTATTAGTATTTGTTGAACATCCTATTGCCTAAAAGATATTTAAAAAAATAAAGATTCCGCAAGATTAGGAGGGGATGCCTTATTAGTATTTGTTGGACATCCCGCTGCCTAAAAAATATTTAAAATAAAGATCCTCACAAGATTAGGGGTGTCAACGCGTAGATTCAAGATGGGTCCAACAAGTCCTATAACCAAACCCTATAATTTAGAGCGGTTTTGGGTCTTGTTGGTTCCAAGTCCAGGGTTGACACCTTTAGTCCCATAACTAGTCCCGGGAATATCCGATTTTTAATGGGCATCCAATACTTGCTATATTAATATATTTACATAACAATAATTTCATTCTTAAGACTTAGATTTACCTAAATTTAAGAATAATTATACCCAACCCCTATTACACACCATGCACCACATAAAATGAACGTGTAATAGTAGTTAATATGTAAAATAAATTAAAATTTGGTAGATTAATTTTAAGCTAATTAATCAATTAAAGTTATTACTGAATTATTCAAGTTATAAATAAACTTTTATTTTTTATCTTCAAGAATTTAAAGAATAATTAATATATCATTTAACAAACCCAAGAGATCCATCGGGTAATGCCTATTGTTATGCGGAAACTGATGTTATTGGGACAACCGGAAATTTATCTTCTCTAAGGTTGATGAGGATAACCCTGATTAATTTTATACCCAACGGGGTATGGGGTATGGGTTATAGAAATATTCCCAACCCTTTCCCTGATAGAGTATGTGAGTGTTGATAAATGATAATCAAGTTTATGTTGGGTTTGTTGGTGAATTATTAGGGATATATCCAACCCTTTCCCTAAGGGGGTATGAGAATATAGGGATATAATAGTAGTTTCACTTCTCTTGTGTCTAGTCCTAATTACAAGGTATACATTCATACTTTTAGGGTTTGGGGTTTATAATTGTAACACATCATTCTAAGCTTTGGAGAATAGTAGATTTTGGTGTGCATCTATGGACGTACTATTTGTCGAACCACGTAAATCAGTGTCTATGTATTATTGATTTCTTCTTCATCTTTTTTTTCTTTATTTTTTAACAATACCCGCATAGATCCAATTCTTAACAAGACTATAATTTATAGAATCGGATTGAACCCGATTATGAACCGACTCTATAAAACCTGGAACTAAGCCTATTAACTGGGTTTGGATCTATCGGGTTTGTTGGGTATCAAGTACCTATGGACTTGAATCTTCTGATATAACCCCTGATATGCGGGCCCTGTTATGTCAAATACACCGGAGAGCAAAATGATAATTTTATCCTCATAAAGTACAATAGGTGAGAGCAAAATTCCGATGTATTTGACATATCAGAAGATCCTCACTCTGTACCCATTGACACTCTCACGCAAAATAGAAAAAATAATAATAAATAAATAAATAAAAGAATCTAAACAAATAGAATAACTTACAACTTTGACAGTTGCAATTTGTAATTTGCCTATATTTAGTTATCTTATCTTCTCCTTTTTGTTTAGTCAAATTAAACTTAAAACAGAGTCATAATATATATAACTAACAAGCAATTAATTCACTAAAAACAAAAAGCCTAATTAATCATGAATTCACCTAATGGTCAAATAAGAGCTTTAAAAATGTTGCAATTAGTACTTGGCCAGAATTGTTGAGTATTTAAAATATAGCGTGGATATCTCTAAACACGGTTTGAAGCGTTTCACAAGTTTTATTCAGCGTAAATTATCCAACGATTTTGATGGGATCCCGTACATTAGTATTGATATGTTTACATCCTAAAAGTGAAGGGGTGCAACATGAAAACTTCTCAGTAGGTCACCCATCCTAGTATTCACTCTTGAACAACCATGCTTCATATAAGAGTTGTGATGAGATTTAGTGCATTTTATTTCCATATTTTTTTAAAGAGAAAAATAAATATGTTTTACAAATATTATATATTTTTGCCCTCGTTTTGTCAAGTTTGAAAAGGAAAGGGTGGCACAAATCTCACCACGTGTACGAACCATTCTTTTTCTTGTTGTAGAATCATTAGATTCCATAGTCACCACAACAAACATCCTTTTCAAGTCCAATCATCACATGATCTTCTGGTTTCTATCTGACGTACTGGACTGCAATTGGACCCACCATCTCATTCTACCATATACCAACACGGTAATCGAAACCTATATCAGGTTGTTTCACCGGTCAACAAGTACTCAAAACTTAAAAGTCCAAAGTTAAATAAAGAAAATATCTATTCATATATAAAGAAAAATAAGGGCAATTTTTGAACGTTGATTTACAAAATGGTTCTATGGTTTGAGTGGCGAAGGGACTCACTTTATGGTGTATGGAACACTAAGAGCATCTCTAATCGTTCTTTATTTTTTCATCCAAATTTAAATATGGAGAAATTTTTTTCTAAATACCGCTCCAATCATCCCCCATTCCCTCCTCTAAATTTAAGGGTTCCTAAAGTTCTCCTCAAATTTGGGGAGAACTTTAGGGACCCCCAAATTTTTTTTGAGTCTATCGGCTCTTTTTTTTATTTCAAAAACTGTTTCTTTTACCAGTTTTAAGAGATGATTGAAGAGATTTTTTCCAAATTTAAGTTTTTAATCAAATATAAAAATATTTACCCTCAAATATAGAGAAATTTATAAAGAACCATTGGAGATGCTCTAACAGGTTCATATCTATCTAATTCTAATACATGAAAATTATATTATAATTAATAATTAATCTTAACAAAGTAATTTTTAATTTCTTTCAAAGATTGAACAGTTGACTTTGACTTGAACCATAATCCAGAATCCTCATCTTCCATTGGTTCCTAACCAAGTTCAAAAGTGAATATCTACCGTCATGGAAAAATAACTAATGACCCACCAATTTCGGAGAGCTTGGTCGTTTGACTTAGATTCTGTGTCTCAAAAACTGATTCCAGGACATTCCGTAGAGGTAGAAGGACCAAAGAGGATGGCTCCGTTTGCATAACAAGGAAGTTGCCATTTGGATGTCAAAAGAAATTGCATTATTATTATTGAAAATCATGTAATTGTGTGGTTAGTAAAAAAATCATAAAAATTCTAGATATAATTTCTAATTCTACCCTTATACCATAAGTTATATTTATGTTATGTTATGTTAACTGGGGGTACAACTTGGATCGATTAAACCGGAATTGAACTAACCCAAAACGGCTTCAATTTGGTTTGGATTGGGTTTCTAGATTTTGGGTTTAGGATTTTTTTATTTCAATTCAGTTCGATTTTCAAGTTGGAAAGTTCAGTTCTCAATTCAATTCGGTTCAATTTCGAGTTAACCTTCACCAGTATTGATTTGGTCTTGAGTTGATCTCAACCCGAATCAAACCGAACCAAATTACACCCCTAAATTGTCCACCCTTGTAAATTCGGATGCTTGGGAAGAGCAATGTAGGAAAAAGACAGAAAAAGCTTTTCTCATGATGCATTTTCAAACTAATATTGCAAGGAAAAAAACGTTTTGTCTTTTTTATCGTTCATTTCTCACTAAACTAGCGGGTCATACAATTTCTTGCATATTCTTAATATCCAAACACATCAAGATACGATAAAAGTGAACTTTCTTTCATTCTCTCACATTTTCTGACTACCCATATGCAGCTAAAGAAATCAATAAAGGTGGTGTTATTACTTAGAGCAGCTTTGGCTGCTTCCAGAGTAATCTTTGTTATTTCATTTCACAATTGCATCAACCAACTTTGCTCTGCCAATAGCTCCCAACCATGAATCAACTTTTTCTTTTTAATCAAAAATAAACTTGATTAGCTAAAACTACAGAGTAATCACAGCAACATTAAAAAGAAAAAAAAAAGATTATAATAATAATAATAACAATAAATCAATAATAGCACGCATTAAATTCACCGGATTCAAATCCCACCCAAGATCTTTTATATGGGGCATTTACTTGTGAAAAGATTTTTGATTTCTGATTTATGGTTATGGATGGACTATGGATGTGTATAATGTGGTATGAAAAGTAGTGATTATGTGATGTAGAATGTATCATGTGAATGTTATGAGATGTGATATAATAATCATGAAGCATGACTGGGTGGCCAGAATGATTATGCATGTATGTTGTATATGATTGGTTGAAAACAATGCATGTACAAGATAAGTACGATCATGTACATGTGATGACACAGCATTGCTATAAATGAATGGGGTGAACCAGCTAAAGTTCTGAATAAACCAGCCAAAATCAGGTCTGTCTAAGATTTCTTTACAAAGATCAGGTCCTGATTAACAATTACACAGCCACATTGAACCCCCTACTGAAGAAGAATACTAACAGAAAAATAACTTCCATGACATGAGATTATTAACAATACAATCTGACGTTCTTAAAGATTTAGTGTTAATGGAGAAAGAAAATGATTGATATTCGTAACAAGAAGCATCTGAACTCTGATGGTGAAATGGAAAAGCTTACAGACATCCAAGCATCATCTTGAATCTGAAGTTACGGGTGCAAGCTCGAGAGAAACAGGGCAATGATCGCTTCCATAAAATCCTGCATATTGTTCGAAACCAAAGCGGGAGAATAAGTAAGCATTTGAAGAACTGAAAAAAAGAGAGTTAAAGATCTAACAAAGATAAATTTTCCAAAACAGTGGGCATAATAGGGCCATGTGATAAGTCATCCATCATCAATTATTCTAACAAAAATAAATTTTCTATTACAAGACTTAAAATTTCAATTAGGCTCCGTTTGGATGCCAAGAGTATGCCCAAAAGTTCGTTGGGAAAGTAAGATGTTGGCAAGTGAAATTTACTTTTCTTGGAAGCTGTTTAGTTGTATCAGGAAAATGTATGACTATGACAGAAAATCTTGATTTTGATGTTTGGTTAATAGTAATGAATGAGAAAAGTTTTTCATCTGCCCATTTTACCCTTTATTGTATACGTGCAGGAAGAAGGAAGCTTTGGTGGTGAAGGGTAGGGAGAGGAACATGCTCTTCTCCTCACCTTTTCATTTTCCTTTCCACAAATTCCCTTTCCTTTTATAAGAAAATAAAAAGGGTCATTTTCTGCAGTCAAAGGAGTTTGACTGAAACAATTTCTGTGGGACCCACACTTTCTGAATATCCAAACACGTATATTCCGGCTATCCAAACGGAGCCTTATGTTGTTGGTATCGCGTATAGTGAAAGGAAATACATATTGACCGCACCTTGTAATTCTACCCCTTGTCCATGCATCTCACATGAGAGAATCCTATCCTTGAGTTTCTCTGAAACTACGAAGTAGTCTATCCTCATCCTTTTTCCTCGATACCTGAAACAAAACTAGTTATTATTGATCATGAAGCAAAATATCCTTGCCCTTAACAACTAAAATAATTTTTTCCTCAAATCGATAAAACCAAGGAAATTATTTCAAGATATAACCAGGAAAAAAGAGATTGAACCACATATGATTTGTTAGTTCTTGTTCAACCACTGAGACAAATATCAAGGAAGAAGCACAAACAACGCAAAGCAGAAATTGAGAAGAATAATGCAAATCTCAGTACAGAGAAGTCCGATAATGACAATCTTGCAACCTCATTGGACTCACTTGAAATGATAACTCCAAGCTCTTAATTTTTTTATTTTATTTTATTATTATCATTATTATTTTTAAATCTTTTCCACAGATATCCATTGCTTAAAATAACCCATAATTGAAATGCAACACATATGTATATACAAAGAAAAATGGGATAACGATTCTTACTTCCCAATAGGATTTCCAGACCACGAGAAGCCACGATCCACATCTTTTTCTTTATGTAGGAACCTGTAAGCATCTATCAGCTTTCCCCTGAAACGTAATTCAAGATAATTTTAGCAATTAGAACCATGAATAGGATCAAAACAACGCTTTGTACAAGAGGGAAGTGAAAGAAAGTTTATGATATTTAAATGCAATGCCAAGATAGAAGTATTAATGCTGTCCTTAAAAACTTATCATTAGAAAAAAAGGTTTTCAGTAGCTTAATGACTAGAAACCAAGATATGCTCACACCCAACTATATATGCTTATGCTAAAAGCTGACATGTCAAGTTCCAACAAGTCTATGAACCAAATATTGGAGAAATTCATTGTCCGATGTTAATTTATGGACACTTTAAACATGATGTGCTCGGTTAAAATAACTTCCATCATAAATTCAACAAATGAAATTGGTGCAAGAGCCATCTCCAACCCCGTTGTTAAAATCTTACGATTCATTGTATGAATCTTACGATTTGATTTGACCCTAGATCGATTCAAATCAGTGAAAAAATCAGTTTATATTTGAATCTTACGATTCACATATTGAATCTTATGATTTACAATTTAATCGTACACAATTCATACGATTAAACTCTACAACACTAAAACAAATGCCCACTTCTTTTTTTACTGGAAAAATTTTCCTTTTTTGATTTGATCCTTGTTTATATAGAACATAGTACTCTAAAATGATTAAATATGAGTAAAGAAACATAGTTTACTAATTTTAAACAATAAAAAATCCCTTTTCCTAAGAGAAATCCCAAAACCTACTTCTACTAAAACTACTATGACTCTTACGATTTACGATTCGACTCTAAGTGGCTCCTAACGATTTTTGATTCGATTCACGATTGACAACCTTGCTCTCCAACTTGCACCAATATTCAACTCCAGAAAATATCCTCTTGAATGCAGGGATGGTAGAAATAATTAAAACAAATAGCTATCCAACTTGCATTAATATTCAACTCCAGAAAATATCCTTTTGAATGCGAGTATGGTAGAAATAATTAAAATGATAACTAAATGAAGTACATCATGGTAGTTTGCACAGATTCACGCACTCTTTTAGTATAGCACTGAAACGATTTCTTTCAGCCAATGTAAATCCAGGTTGTCCACAATCCTGCATACACAACAAGATCTTATATTCATTAGGACCTTATTTGTAAACAAAAATATGTGAACGTGTCCAAACAAGCTGCTTTATCAATTGTTAATACCTCTTTGTTCGGCGGAACATAGCCATTGTGCTTTGCATTACTAAAAAATTCTGGATGACTCACATCAATCTCTTGATGGCTGCAATTAACATTAGAGAAATAAGAATTCCTTGACAATATGTCCATGAATTTCATATTGAAGATAATAGCCTAAATAAGGAGAACAATGCAAATCGAAGATCAAATTGCAAAAATCTTTTCTCACCAAGTGAATAATGGAGTCAAGTTAATCGAACCAATGTCCAAGGATCTCCGGAGCTTCAGTTATAATTTATATAAATTGCTTTTAAGTTATGAATTTTCTAATAAGCGTTGTGTCATTCTATTCTTGATGTTAAAGGTAAAAAAATATTATAGCCTTTTCTGAATAACACAAAGGACATTTCTGAGTACTACAGCTTGGGAAGCGAATAAGTCTTTTTGTCATTCAAAGGTTATATAAGCACCTGTTTCATGTTCCTTAGAGGGAAATTGTCATAACTTGACTTGATAAAACATATTTTGAAGATATGTCAATATGATAGATCTGCATCAGCTCTCAATCTTGTTCTCTTTTTCAAATATAATGAGACTTTTAGATGATTCAGATCAAAAAGTACAAACACGATGGTGAAATGCTTAACATATTACATAAGTAAAGCGAGCATACATAAACTTATTAGCATCTTGTAACTTTATTTCCAATATTCACCAAAAAGAAAAAAAATATTATTGTTTTCAATATTTCTTAATCTATCAATTGCGTGAAAATTAAATGCGCTGAACAAAGATACATTTGCAACAAAACAATGGAGATAAATTAGCAGCAACAAATTACCTAACATTTAGGTCACCGCACCAAATCAAAGGCTTATCTGAAGACTGCACAACAAATTCCAGAATTCTTTTGTCCCATTTTCTTCTCCTTTGAAATGAATTTTCCTCCTCTTTCCAGCCATTGTTTGGAACATATGAGTTCATTAAACGAAATGATTCAAATTCAGCCAAAATTAACCTGCCATCTGGTTCATGCTTCAACACTACCAACAAAGAACAAAACATATGAAATTGATTTTCATTTTTCTTCCTCACAGAAACATACAAAAAAAAGTATAAACAATATCTAACAAAATAAAATGTTCAGAGGATATTATGCATAAAAGATTCTCATTGATATGCTGTTAATCATTATGTCTGTTAAGAGCCCACTAGTTTTGCCCCAAGCAATCTGTAATAGATATAAAAACAGTTCCCAGAATCCTTTTTTTTTTTTCTTCCCTTAATCCACTTATCCCCTTTCTTTCTCCAAACTGGAATGTTCAATCACATATAGATTTAGCTGTCGCTTAACGGTTTGTGTCTGCATGACTCATTAAATAAACTCACAAAGATATGATTACAAAACCTGCAAAAAGAAGTTTTTATGATGTGCTAGCCGAACTCTTTGGAAGATACCTTACAAGCTTGTGCAGATACATACCGCAAAACCAACTTGAAACATAGTTTCATGTCCAATACAGACTCAAAGACCTTTAAGGACCTATTATTACCAAAACAGGTTCCAAGTCATGAAAATGCTAGTTTCATTTAAATATTTCCAAGGATTACTAGTTAATTTTGCTAAATTTGCCATACATTGTTTTTTTTTTAATCTTTGCATGGATTACTAATTAAGTCAAAGCATCTACAAGTTTGCAAGCCATTTTTATGGATGGGTTTCCAGTTCAACACTAACTAATACACTGTCCATACAAATGGTCATAAACAAAGAAGAGAATTGATGGCAGTGAGAAATGGAATAAGTGTGAATTTGCAATGACGTATCCTGAACTGGAGCTGTCAACAAGCCGAGCTAGCTCAGCTCAGGTTCGGGCTCGGCTCGTATGAGCCCAGCTTAAGCTCTATAATTAGGCTTGTGAGCCGAGCTTGGGTAGGCTCGGCTCGGTTTGTATACAAAATTATACATCCATATTACTATATCGTATATTATATATTAATATGAAACATACATGTTAATATGTTATACTCTATAGTCTATATAATAACAATCATCAACTACAATATTGATGTATTTGGATTAAGCTAAGCTTCTTTGCGAGCCTAGCTTTTTACGAGCTGAGCTTTTTGCAAGCCGAGCCTGAGCCCAAAATATTTTAATGAGCCGAGCTGAAGCCCTAAAATTTTTAACAAGCTTGAGCCGAGCCTAAGCCTTGCTCAAGGTTTAAGTGTTTACAGCCCTATCCTGAACAGGATAAAAGCTATCAGAGTCCAATTTTTTAGTTTTAGATGCCTATCAACTCTAAAACCACGCTATCACTGAGTAGTGAGTAACTCATCCTAAGACACAATTACCTGTTCGGTCAAGAGAAAAGGAAACCTTTTTTGGCTGGAAGCACTTCTTTACAAATAAAGCTGTCCCCGCATACTTTGAATCTGCAAGGGACCACCAAACATTATAGTTTCTGAATGGTGGATTTGAGATGGCACGCATCAATATCTGCATAATATTAAGAAAATAACCACCAGATATCATTAGTAGGCGGAGGAACTTTTGGATTGGAGATTAAAGACATATAAGCTCCATGAAACATTGTTCGGCAGAATCCATCAATGAAGTCTGGAGCAGTACATTGAATGTAGGAAAGCAGAAAAGAGGAATTCGTTATGTTGTATATTCTGTCACTTAACATGTGTCTACTTTACAGAAATTTAACATAGGGATACCATTCAAAGATCTGATTCTTTGAGTTCTAGTATAGCATTTGGCTATAGAGATGCTTTCCCATACAACAGAACCACCAAACAGGCTGATCATTCCCTAACAAAAGGAAGCAGTTTTTGAACCGTTGAGATCCTCCAGGACCTAGTGCATCAAGCCCTTGAAGTTCATACAAGCTGCGGAAATCTGATTTGTTGAAAATAGCAAGCAAAATCATCGCTCCGAAGAAACAACAACAGTTGCCAGAAAGCAATCCCCTAACAATGCAAAAGTTATTTGATTTGCATCCATTGTGAGATTGTGGGATTTTATCATTTTACCTCTCTAACCCAACTAGGTCATATTCTAATACTGTTACCTCTACCATGACACAGCTGACAATCACTAAATCATAGCGTTCAAACTTGGGGATCGGATTTTGATCATTCTCAGCCGATTCTGAGTTGGATCGGCGATTCGTATCAGGATCGAGCGATCCATGGTTGGTCCAATTAAGGATTCAAAACAATAAAAAATTAACAAATTGCTTGTCTCGGCCAATCTTTTTCAACTCAGCTGAGTTGGATCGTCTGATCCTGAGTTGAATCGGAAGATCAGAACAAGTCAGACCAAGTTTGACCGAGTTTGACTGAGTCTATGTACCACGTCTCAGAAGCAATACGATCCAAATCGGAATCGGATGATACTATGTACTAAATACATCGAGATTACTACCCTTATGCTTCTGGATAGCCACTTAGAGAGGTTCAAACGATTATGTTCCTTCACATCACTACATGAACCTGATGTCATTGTAAAAACTAACAATCCCGAGTGAAAAAGCAAGGGAAGCTTGTCAAGGTACACTGTAATTTCAGATGGAGTCTTACAAGGAAAGATACGTAATTCTTAGATAATAGTCCAGATTCTCTTATTTTACACTATCTGTTCAGTTGTTTGTTTTCTTATCAATTCAAGGCATTCTTGCAATTGGCAATAAAACTTTAAATTCAATTCTGGAAAATGAACAGTTCTGATGGTAGGCAAAGAAAGTGTCACCAAAGTCAAAAATGATCCACCAGTTAAAATTTTTCTCAAGCATGTTATGTATGCTTGAAATTTTACCTAACTTTAATTATCAAAAAAAAAAAAAAAAATCTCAAGCATTCTCAATGGAGGATGTCATAAATCAACATATAAATATCTTTTTTCTGTTCTTTAAATTCTAGGCAGGGATCTTACCAATTCCTGTTTAATTATTGAAAAAATTAACAAGGCATTGCATTTGTGTTATGTGAGCATTCCACGTGCTATTCTATCTTTACATGTACAAATTCTTTCATCTACTTTTGTTAGTAGGTCTCGGCTATTTATGTAAGAAGAAATTTGAGCCACTTTACAAATAGCACCCAACATACCTGCTAGTGGAACTGTAAATGAAGAGTTTTATCATTAGGGTTGTTAAGAACCACTTAATCTAAAAGCTTAAGCTGTTAGAGAATGGCACAACAATGTATATCAAATGGTTCAACACCCTCCCGCACGTGCGGGCTCCACACGGGAACAACACATCCATGGGAGAGCATA
>JAUPMG010000017.1:14971601-14989094 GCA_031762675.1 Pachysandra terminalis | reverse complement strand
CAACCACTAATATTCCTAATATAACTAGAAGACTTAAAACCAAAGGTTGGGATTAATTAGACTAATCTAAAGGTCAATATTAAACGACAAAGAACCTAATCTAATTAGGATACATGTTAGATAAGACTAATCATTAACTCACACTAGAATTAGAACACCTCTCATCTAAAGGCTGTAAATTATCTAATCTAATCTAAGGGCTAGGATTATAAACTTAATACTAAACTAAATTGAACTCTAAAACAACTAGGAGACAAGATTAAACACTATAAATACATGGTCTTGGTTGTCCAAACCATTAATCATAAATCCAAGTTGATAGCTGAAACTGGAAAGGTGAGGAAGAACAGTCCAGACTTGAACTGGGTTGAAGAAGAGGAAGATCGATCCGACGTGCTAGAGCACTGTAAGTAATTTCGATTACTTTATACCTTTGATTTGGATTAGGTAATATGACATATTGTCTGAATATGACATAACACTTTGAATTCAACTCAAGCATATTTTGTTTTTCATAAAAACTTAAGTATTTTAAGCTTAATCATTCCAAGCAAGGTAAGGTGATGTTTGATTCTTATTTTGATTTGGTTTTGTCCAGAATTTGATTTTAAGAATAGTCTCTATTGAAGAAAATTGCTAAAAACCTTTTTAAATTCAAAAATCATAATAAATTGCTATTTTTGGGCAAACCGGTAGCTTGCCGGTGTGCCGACTAGCCTGCCGGTTCACCCAGGTGGGATCCAGCAGACCTACCAGTGTGCCGGTAGCCCATCGGACACCCTGAATGTTGTTTAAAGCCTTGCCGGTGGCAATGGTTGTCTGCATATTTGATGTTTTGTTCCCTGCCTAGCCTGCCGGTAGGATTAAGTTTGAATTGTTGCCTGTTTTCAGCTTCTTCCTAGGCTGCCGACAGACCAACCGGCGTGCTAGTTAGCCTGCCAGACAGCCTAGGTTTGTTGGATTATTTGTGTTACCTATCTATTTGGACTTTGATTATTAATGACGTTTATGACTTGATTGGGTGACTGTTATGAGTGGTTGATACATCCTTATATTTTATCATATATTATACATGATTGACTTGAATTGAATATTTTGAGACATATACCATGTTATGAATTCGTATTGATTACTTAGTTTTATTACACAACTGTACACAAATTATATGCTTAGTTAGTGTGCACAATCACTACTATTGCACTGCATAGCCTAATTGCATTAATGACCATATTCTAGTCATGTGCTTGACCATACTATCAGACCTTCACATTAGTTGAATGTACTGATTTAACTGAGAGTAGTTATGATTCGAATATCATACTGTGGTAAGGAATTCCTGAATGGACTGATTATTTTGGTTGAGGGATTTGGCCATCCCAATATACCTCATTGTATTTTCATCTCGATAGCGTACCACGTAATGTACGTAATGGATGCAAAGTAAAATTATGTTGGTATTCGGGTAGTGTATGACTCAATGAGGTTTTGATCACATTAGTGACCCTTGGTATTATTCCCATGCTCGAAAATAACAGGGCGATTGTGACCTCTAGGTCGAAGCTCCTAGGAGCTATGAATGAGCACATAGAATATCTTATTTAAGCGAACCCGTATAGGGGGAAGGTTCATTACGACTTCCTGCTTGGTAATTGATTGATCAAGTGTGGGGCATACAATAGTCGAATTCTAAACAGCATGCATGTTTGCACAACATATGTTTTTGCATGGATCATACTTGGTGATCAACCCTTTCTTTTATTTTTGCATGAGCATGCATTGCTTTCATTAATAATTGAACCAACATTCATATTGTATTGCATTGACTATTATATGATCATATTTTATTGCATATTATTTGCTGTTTATTTATGTTGTTTCATTGGGTAGTGGTATTGATCTTATTCCAATTAAAAGTGTAATTTAATTGATTTACTTACTGGGCTAAATGTAACTGATGCCTTTGCGCAATTTCAGGTGATTTAGTTGATGAACATGATGAACCATACTTTTATTATGAACATTGCTGGATTTGATGAAGCATGGAGTGGTTTTCTACTTAGAGTTTTATCGGTTTACTTCTTAGATGAGATATGATATATAGGGTTAGGGATTGATTTAACTTGGAAATAAATATAATTATTTTTCTTTCTGCTGCTATTTCTTTAGTTGTTTTGGATGTAATAGCTTAGTATTAGTTTTTGATTAATTTGAGTAAAGTAAATTTTTTAAGCTTTATTAATTCAATTAGTTTGGCTCTTATTACTTCCACTCCCACAGGGATATGGGGTGAGAGTCGTGGTTTGAACCTAAGGGATTCCCACGTGAATTTCCTTTAAGTTTGGATCGTGACACATTTCTCTACTACTTATGGGTAAGCACTTATCATTAGGTGTTACCAAATACACTTTTAATTTTAAAAAGTGCTTTAATAAGCTATAAATTCAAATAAGCACATATATAAGTCGGGCCAAACGCAACCTAAGAATCACAGAATAGATCGACTTCGGAATCAGATCAAAATCACGAAGTTGACGGTTGTCGTAATTCATGTGAATTACGATTCAATCTCGACCGGGATTGATTAGTGACCTTACGTGAATTTCTTTTAAGTTTGGGTCGTGACACCTTTCTCTACTAACTTATGGGTAAGCACTTGTCATTAAGTGTTACCAAATACACTTTTAATTTTAAAAAGTGCTTTAATAAGCTATAAATTCAAATAAGCACTTATATAAGCCGGGCCAAACGCAACCTAAGAATCACGGAATAGATCTACTTCGGAATCAGATCAAAATCACGAAGTTGACGGTTGCCGGAACTGATTAGTGGCCGGACGTATGATTGGTTCGAGCTCCGGCCGGGATTGAACCGTAATTCACACTGAATATAGGGTTAAGTCCACTTACACCCTTTATCTTATATTTTTGACAACTGCGAATATAACCTTGTATTTTTTTATATTCCACTTATATCCCTTGTTAGCGGGGTGGCAACAAGCTGGGCTTGGTAGGCCTGTCAACGGAGTCAGATTTGGATTGAATCCCAACTGATCCGAGTTCGAACCGATGGTCAAATCCGATTATCTGAATCCGAATCGAAATCCGATGGAACATGGAATAGCTAATCTGAATTCGATTCGATAGTGAAATTAGAATATCGAATCTGATCCGATCCGATGCCAAGAGAGATATTCAAACCCCTGAAAACCCCTTTGGATTCGTCCATTCATTCTTTGCAAAACCCTAGATCAAAACCAATCCAAACCCCCAAATCCTAGGTTTGTTTCATGTTCGCCCAACCAGCAAAAACCTTATCTAATCCCTTCGAGATGCTTCAGCATAAACCCTATTCTTCTCTGATTCGTTCAATCCCAAAGCCCTAGTCAAAAACCATTTATTTTTCCAGTTCGTCAGCCTCATAAACCTCATAATAGTCCTGTTCGCCCAGCATTAGAAGAAGAAGAAGAAGAAGAAGAAGAAGATGATCTTCACACGAACCTCGTCGGAGTACGATTGCTGTCGGACTGGAGTCGCCGTCAGCCGCAGCACACGAAAAACCCTTTTTGCATAGCTTTGATTCAAGAAGAAGCAATTAGGTTTAATCTAATAATATATATAACTTACTAAAATTACTTAAATATCCGTAGTATATATATATAAAATTACTTAGATATCCTTATTCTAATCGGTCGAATCCTTATCGGATCGGATCAATACACATCCGAGTTTGATCCGAAATATCCTTATCAGATCGGATCAATACACAACCAAGTTCGATCCGATTATATTTCGGATTGGATCACTAAAATCCTCTACTGAATCCGGGATTATCGGATCGGATCCGGATCATGATCCGATCCATTGACAGGCCTAGGGCTTGGGCAGGCTTACATTCCATTATAATATTACTTATATTGGCTCGAGCCTGACCCGACTCAGCTTGATCTTTGGGCTCAAAGGTGTAAGCTCGAGTCCGGTTTAGCCCGACCCTGCAAATTGAAATGTGTTATTTTTTAAACTAAAAACTTGTTACTATTTTATTGCTACCAAAATTCGAACAAATTGGACTAATTTGGCCCATCCGTAGGTGACTTTCAAAATTGTTTGCATGCTTATATTCTTAACTTGAGGAGGACCATTTGATTATGGGTCATATGTATATCAACTTTTGAAATGACCCCAACAAGGAATATTGATTTATTCTTGTTTTTGATTCAGTATGAGGTTTTTGATTACAGGTCCCGCTCTACGTAGAGACGAAGATGGCGTCCATCAAGAGATCATCCTTTTTTGTACCATTAACACTGGCCCCTTTCTGTTCTATGGCTTTTGGCATGCTCTTCGCCAGATTCCCTCGTCGATGCTTGGCGTTTGCAGTTCTGCCTTGAGCTTGGTAAAAGATGACGACTCAAAGACTCTATGAAGAAGGAATGAACAGTATTTCATTGTAGACTTTGCTCGAGGAAGATCGGCTAATTTTGGTGATATTTTCTGTAAATTTGTGTTCTAATTGCTTGAATGTTCTTTTAATCATAAGTTTTCTTTGATTCTTTTTTTCCTTCATTAATTATCATACATTCTGTTTACTGCTAAGAACCAAGAAGTGAGCATATCTGAACACAATGTTTCTTCTTCTTTTTAATTTTTTTCCCCATATCCGGTTAAGAACTAACCATTCCTTTGAAAATGAAAAACAAGAGTTTCTGTTCATGTAATTATACAGCTTGGTCTAAACAATTTGGTAAGATGGGGCTCAGTTCCGCTTGTTAATCCCTTCATACAATTTCCGAATCCCTTCCAACGATCAACCGGGCCTCTTTATCGGCTTCTGGGTTGCTTGTTTTACCTCTGAAAGACACCTGGCTAAATATCCGAACCAGGCCACTTCTTGATCTTGGACTCGATTGAAGCTCATTGCTTGATTGACTTCCTCCATCCTTCTTTGCAAGCTCTTCAGATAAACTCTTGACAAGAATAGTAAATCGTCGCCTGAATGTTGGATACCTTGAGATGGATTTTGTTATCCCTTGGAGCCTTCACAGATAAAGAAAACAGATACAAAAGAGAAATAAAAAGAAAGATCGACGTGCAGTTGAAGGTCAGTATATGTATAATTTCACATCGTTACCTTCGGGCTAGCGCATCAAGTTCAGCTTGTTTCCTCTCAGATTTGGGGGGTGACCCAAGATTAGTGTTCGTCAGTCTCTCAGGATCACCAAATAACAGAACTAATTTGCAGAGGTAGTACTCTTCACCCTCTGAAAGATTCTCAGCATTGATCTGATCTTTCATGATCAACAGCGGATTAAGGAACCAATCGAAGAAGACATCTTTAGGTCTGTTTGAGCAAGTTATCTCAGCACCGTTTCCTGCAGCAGTTAACAATAAGAATAGTTTTGCCAAAATCAATACCAAAAGGGTGAGGTGAGAAGGGGAAACCCTGTGTGCACTTACTTAACAATATGCCCTCGGAATTTGCCTTGGCAGAACGCAGAAGCGCTTGGAGGATGCAATATGCAGGTAAGCCGATGCTCATGACTCTGCTGCTACCTGCACTAGACTTGGAGTTTTCTATGTCTTTGAGGCTTATTAATCCCTTGGCAACCAGAATCTCCCCATGATGTTGACACTCCTTGAACAAGCCGTCTAGTAACTACCCATACAAAATGTCAATCAGTGTAACACTCAAGATTTTTCAATAACCTAAGAATAGTTTTAGGGAGTAGCTACAGCGGCAGATGAAATGTACCATAGTGTGTTTAAACTTGGTATCAGATCAGGGATCGTTCCGGTCCAATACCAAGTTGAATCGTCGAACCAACTCTGGATCGGCCGATCCAAAACATGGTCTGAATATTTTTTAAAAAAATCAGAAATTTTTTAGGAGTGTCGGAGGGTCCATATTGGATCGTCTGATCTCACTCGTCTGAAACTGAGTCAGATCGTCTGGATTGGATGATCTCACTCGATTTAGGAATGAGTCAAAGAATTTTTAATAATTTAGGGAGCGGCTTCTGATCGTGGTTCGTCCCGAGTTGTATCGGTCGATCTGACTCGAGATCGGCCAACACTTTACATTATGAAATGTACTACTACCAGTTCTTGAATACAAAGTTGGAATCTCACATGCAATTCAGCAGTTTTAGGTGAATGGATCAATTTGTCTATTGATACCAAGGTTTTAAATTTTGCCATTTTCTAGTCTTGCGACATGAAATATGGGGTCGATATTTCGGCGATATTTCCCCATTTCAGCGATATTTTGGTGAAATTTCGCCGAAATTTTGTCTGGCCCCTCTCCCCCTGGCGAAATCTCAAGTAAAATCGAAATTTAAAACCTTGATTGATACAATACTTGTTATATCACAAGTCAACTCAAACATCACAGTAAACCAATAGGCTAGCGGCCGTTGACATGTCTTGGTCGAGGGCCATTAAAACCACCAAATAAAGGACTCTAGTTTCTAAGGCATATGAAGAAGATACCTCAAGGGGCTTCAACTCAAGCATAGAGTTCTTAAGTGAGACCGTACGAGAGGGAGGATTGCGGAAAGAGTGAGACCTACAGAAAGAAGAGGTGGCAAGAGAGCTGGTCCGTGATTGCGGGGCCTCCTTCCGATACTTAAGCCTGGTGATGTCAGATAATTGAAATAATTTGTCAATTTCCAAGACTTAAAAGGTGTAAACAGCATACAATTCCAATGAAGGATTAAAAAGAGGTGGACAATAACACCTGGGAAAGCAGGATCCTTCTGGCATGTCAAGTACATCATTGCTGTATTCATCAAAGATGGATAAGGAAGTCACAATATAGCAAAGCCCCAACCATAAAGAAGACTCCTGTAGTCCAAAATCGAAAACAACAGTTAAGGAAGATCACATTAGTTCAAAGGAAGATAAACTACAATTGAAACAACACTAAACTAAAACAAATGAAAATATCAGTCACTCTGTATTAGCAGAATCAAGGTTGTCAAATCATGAATCAAATCGAAAATGGTTAGGGTCCACTTAGAATCGAATCCTTATTTTGAATCGTGAATCATAAGATTCATAGTAGTTTTTAGTAGAGGTTTGGGATTTAGGTTTTGGATTTGTCTTAGGAAAATAAATCTTTTATTGTTTAAAATTACTAAACCTAGTTTCTTTATGTATAGTTAATCATTTAGAGTACTATGTTCTATATAAACAAGGATCAAACCAGAAAAGAGAAAAAGTTTTGTAAAAACGAATCAAGCAAATTTTAGTGTTGTAGAGTTGAATAATTAAATCATAAAATGTAAGATTCAATGTGTGAATCATAAGATTCAAACATAACCCAATTTTTTCACTGATTTGAATCGATCTAGGGTCAAATCGAATTGAATCGTAAGATTTTACCAATGGAGAGTAGAATTTTTTTTTTTGAACAATGGAGAGTAGAATTACTTGTAAGTAGCCTTGGAAAAAATATAAAAAAGAAAAAAATCCAAAAAGCCCACACAAGAAATATTCTTATGAATTTACCGGCAGATAAACAACTGGCACGCTCTCCAGCTCGGGAACTGGAGGTCTCAGGTTCGAGTACCTGGGCTTACCTGATATATGGTCCGTGTGGGTGGGTTCATGTATCCGGGGTTTAGCCTGTCCCCACTAAGTGGGGCCAGGGTTTCCACATCACCAAAAAAAAAAAAAAAAAAAACGTAACTGGGCATAAGAATCTAACCTGGTAAGCGACAACAGCTGCATAAGTACCTAAGAAGATACTCGATATCATTGAACACAGTACTGCTCCAATTACTCCCAAGGGCCAGAGTAGGATAGCAAGACCGGCAAATGGTACACATATGGTCTCCAAGAAAGGGCCTTCCCGACCAATAAGATCGTGAAACAATCGGTACCACCCCTTGAAGAGCATGTATGGACTCTTGAATAGTGCAACGAGACTTATTACAGTCATGTCAGCTATCAGTCCAAGCAGTCCAGCTAAAATAGCTCCAGGAAGATGAAGCAACCTGCAAGATGATAAAAAATTGAATGGGAGACTCAGCTGATGGAGTTGGTGAACCAAACATTCGAATGCTAAAATGTAAACCGTAAGGCCTCATTTGGCTTTCATTCAAAATCAGGAACTCATTCCAGGAATGAGTTTCCTAAATTCATTGTGGGAACTAATTTTGAAGGATTCTTGGTCGTGTTTGGTTAGCATGTAACAAAATGAGTTCTGACCCAATATTAATGTTTGGTTAACATTAAAATAAGTTCTGACCAAAATTTCTAATTTTTTTCCCCTTAACTATAATAATTTTCATATAATCCCATAGCCACACATAACTTTGCACACTTATATACTTTTTAAATATGATAATAACACTCCAAAATAATCTATAATAAAAATTATATATTTACAAATTTTCCACTGCAAAAACTCAAAACTCATTCCTAAAATCTAAAATCAGGGTTGGAGGTGATTCTGTGATGAAGGGCATTTTCTCATTCTCATTCTGGGAGAACTCATTCTACCTTAGCTAACCAAACAACCATTTATCTGTGAGAACTCATTCCACCGACTGGAACTCATTTCAAGTCATGGGATGCATTCCCAAAACGGCAGAAAAACGAGACCAGTGTAAATATTTCATTGACTAATAAGAGGAATTGTATAAAGTATAAAATCCAAAGACAGCATCCATGACGCAAACGCATACAATAAACCTGATCTCGTATACTTTTCCATCAAGAGGTCGTTTAATCCGAAGTTCCTCCATTATTGAGAAGTAAGAATAGAAGCAGACATCGGCAAAATCCCGGATCACAGTAAAGCTCCCTAGAACAGTGCTCCATGTTCCGTCCTAGATATATGCAATACAAATTGTTCATTAGAAAAGGGATTAAGAAAACACAATAATTCTAGCAACTATCGTGATTTTAATTTATTGTTCCAAACATTCATGACTTACAACGATACAATGGATAAACTCATCGGTGTTCCCTTCCCCAACAGCTTCAAAAGTAGCACTCAGTGGCGCTAAAAGTCCGTATCCGGCACCGGCTATAATACTCCCAACGATGCCAACCAATGGCCACAAGATTAAGTAAATTGAGATGCATATGCATAGCACAAGCTTCAGAACTGGACCTAAGAGTTTGGCTCTGCCTTCAGATAAGTTAACAAGAATAAGAGAGAAGCCATTGGCTTTACAATATAGGAAAGATAAGTGAGCTAAAGAAGGAGAATAAACATTGATAGATTAGGGAAAGTACCTAACAATGGAATAGTAGGTCCAGAAACAATGTACTGGCCAAAGACCTAAAATGATAGCTGAGTTTCCAATAGTCATGATAAGGCATATCAAAGGGCAGAAAATGATACCTATAAGATGATCAATTTGAACAAATAAGAACCAGATATTGACAAATTTTTAGCATCATTTCAAAATCAGGTTCAAAAATAAAATCAAAAACTAAGAATCCCCAAAAAGAAATAGCAAGAGAAAGGAAAGAATAATGAACTAAGAAAATAGTTGATATCAAACACCCACACAAATTAAATTAAAATTCCCAAACAGAGAGTAAAATGATGAACTTGCCTTTGATGATGCCCAGAAGAAGAAGCCCAATGAAGAAAGGCAAAAAGCAGAGAAAGCTCCAAAGAGAAGCCAAAACCCCATTTGGAGGCTCCATGTCTCCTTACCCAGAGATCTTCAAAAACCAATCTCAAAAACTACCCAATTTCTTAATGAAAGAAGAAACCATAACAATTAAAACAACCCCATTAAAAGAAACACCAGGCCTGCTTTCCAGTTCCACAGTTGAAAATAAAATGAGTAGAAATTAAAAAAAAAAGGTTGGATAGAGAATCACAGATGGTTAGATAACCGGTTTAAGTTTTAGGGATCATCAATAGATGAAACTTGAGAGTGTAAGAGATGGAGGATAGAAGCCAGAGGGAATCACTGTGTGAAGATGAGAAAAGAAAAGAAGCTAAGGTTTTTCTTTTTTGGCAAAAATATAATTTTTAAAGAACAAAACGAGGGATCTGCATAAATATAAGTAGATTTGAACAAAATCCACAAGTATTCAAAATAAAATGATTAATTAAAAAGGAAAAAAGTCATTGGGTTTTTCGAAAGAAAACTTCTTCATTAATTTGAATGAATTAGAGATAAATTTGTACTAGTTGGACTCATCATGTTTCCAATATTCTGTGTACATATGATCTGCAGCAAAATGCTGCAACTAATCCTGTGATTAGTCCCTTTTTAATTTTCACTTGATTTATTGATAAAAAAATTATATTTTCAATACAAATGACCAATCACAGCTCTTGGTGCTGGAAAATGCTACAGACTGTCCCAATTTCCTTCACACGAAAGAAAAGAAAACTTTCTCCGTCTCTGACGTGGATGGGGCTGCGCACCGGTTGTTGGTGTTGGGCGTAGCCAATTGCACGTTTTTTCGTCTTCTCTTTTTCTTTTTTTTTTTTGTCTCTCTACCCAACCTAGAGTATGATATGATCCGTTCAAGAATCAATGTTTCTAAAAATCGGACGAGACTTCAAACCATGAAAGGCTGCTGATTGTCCGGTCAATGGGTGAGGATCTTCTGTGCTAACAGAGGATCCCTGTGAGCTTGGCTTATATGCCGACACATGTCTTAGAATGGGTCCCACAAAAGGGTGAAGATCTTTGTAATATGGATCACAGAAAACTTAATGTGATTCTCACATGAGATCAACATCTGTTCATGGTTAGATCCCATTAAAAAGCGTCGCATTCAATTTTAAAAATCATAAGAAAAGGGTGAATCTTAGGGGACCCACAAATTGTACTCTTTTTTTTTTGATCAAACCCACAAATTGAACTCAGTTCCGGTCAATCGTCTCTCTTTGCATAATTGAACTTAATAATATCAAATGTTTGGGGTAAAATTTTAAGTGATTCGGTCGGCCCTAAATTTTTTTTTAAATTAAAGATTTAGTTGAAACTTGATTGGACAACTCACTTAGAAAGCCTATATAGACATTACACACGATCATTTAAGAGTACTTAATGAGTTGGGTTAAGTAGATTTGTGGTTCCTTGTAGTCCAATATATTAATAAATTGTTGTAAGGAAATAACTAATTAAATAAAAAGGCCATAAATTAGGTAAAATTTGTTGGAATTAAATGTAAGAAAAATATGGTAGTCTCCAAATTGATCTAGGAAAGATAGAAAGAATCCAACATCTAAATCTATAAATATAAGGTGAAAATAGTAGGGTTTCATTTTTTAAACTGCTAAAAACATGGAAAGAATAAGGAGGCATAGGTGTAGCCTCCAAACCCCTTAGAGGAAGGAGTGATCTACATATCTGTATGATGAATATACTTGGTGATCTATAATGGCCGTAAGTTTTATATATGTTTATGGCATGATTTTGTGTGATTGGTATGATCTCCACTATATCTCATGGATTAAGTGAGTTTTATTCATGGATTTTGTATATTTTCACGTGATCATGCATTATGCATATAAGTTGGGTATGGGGAGAACAAAAAAAATATATATATAAAAAATTAATTTATGGAAATTATCGAGTCGTATATCGACGATCTGTCGGCAAATCAATCGGGGTTCACATGCTAAAGTATGAGAAATATGGATTTATGGACTTATCGCCGACGAAACTCAACGAATTGACTGCTCGTCGATGATTGTTGGTGGACTGTCGACGAGGTGGTCGAAAAATAGACGATAGAGTATTTTATATAATAAATTTATTTTAATTTTATTTATTTACCTAGATGCCTATACATGCCGAGACCTGATTTAATATTAATTGACAACTTGGACAAAATGAATGAAATATGAAATTTGATTAAGACTTGAGATAATTATGAATTAACTAAATTTTTGGACAATGGTGTATAAGAAACATCATTGAGTTTACAAGGCATGTACTATGGCGGTGATGGCCACAAGATGGCCTATCTATAAGGGTGATGTCCGTTGGTTAATAAAATATTCATGTTATGTGTATATGGTTGATATCTAAAGTCATGGCGTTCATGGAGGATATGTTGATACTCTTGATCTTGAATTTTTAGATTTGGGTTTTTTCAAGTGATTGGAAAATTGAGACTCATGGGTTGAAAGTTTCTAGAGTTATGAGATATACACGGAACACCGGGATAGTCTTATCTAACTGATGATTATAATAAAATAGATGTAAGATGCATTGTTGATTGTCTTATAATGTAAGAATCAAAGGAAAAAGGTTGACAAAAATGGTTCAATGATTTCACTGGTAAGGTATCCCGATTCTCTTTTTCTAGGCCATTTTCCTGATGACCTAGTCTTCTTGTCTTGTCGATTTTTTCAAAACACTTCAAGCGAAGGCTAAATATTAGGAATGCGGATCTTCTGTGACCGTGTGAATCTCACACGAGGTTGACACTAGTCTACAAGTGGGCCCCACTAATAAAGATGACTGAAAATTGACTTCTACCTTAACCGGTGATAATCACTCTTTTTTGTGGGCCCACCTAAAACAAGTATCAACGTCATGTGAGGTTTCATACAAAACTCACATAACCCAAATTCATAAAAGATCTTCATCGTAATCCAAACATAAATATTAGGGCTATGTTGATGCTTCATGCCCGATCCATTAGAATGATGCAACCCAAGTCCAAAAACACTTCTCAAGTACTACCCGGAAAGAGAGCAAAGGAGAGGGAGAGAGAAAGATGAATTATAATTTCGGGTCATCAATAACGTAGCTTTATATTCGTTGGAGGTCGATGGCATGCCAACAAAGAAGAAGATCTTGTCGGCACGTGAACGATCTACTGAGTATCTGTGCATTCTCTTTTATTCGGGCGTGCAATGGTCCTCCTAGATATAATCATTTATTCCCATTATATTATATATTCGGAGTTAAAACTAATCCTTTTACATTATTATATCAACGATGCAAAATTAATTAAACAAAAAGCTCATTGGAGAACGGATTAGATTTCATATAATTCCATCCTTAAAATTGCTTTAACAATCGATCGAAAAATTACCTTTTTGGGAAAACCCAGAAAAGGCTTGTAAAATGGAATAGGTTTTGTAATTTCTGTAACCATTTTATATAACAATATCATCGGTACAAACCATAGAAGCATCCATTGGTTTGAGCTGCTAGTCCATATGGAGCAAGATCGATCCTGTGAGGAAAACCCTATGTGGGTGGCATTTGGTGTGAAACATCAACGATGTACTTGTATGCCCTCATTCATGTTTCACACCATCAGCCACCCACACAGGGTTTACCTCACAGAGGATCCATGCCCGTCACATATAATCTAGAGAGCGAGAATCATATAACTACACGAGTCCAATATAATACGCAAATAGGGTATTTGTTATATACCCGAGCTCCATTCATTATAAGACGTGTCAATAATATGTGTGCATGGCTGTCAATAACACGTGTGTATGACCGGTAAGACCCACACTCACAAAACAAACATGTCCTGATTTAAATAGTATTTGGATATAAATAGTTTTTGGGTACATAACAAATAACTGTCAACTTGACAGGGTATAAAATTATTTATCTCCTTTCTTCCCCTTATTAAATGTTAATGACCAAACCTTTCCATTTGGTTTGAGTATTGTTTTGGCACACCAATCAAGTAAGCGGTGCCCACCCACCCCCATGTGACTTAGCCGGGAGCGGGTTTGCTGTGGGGGTAGACACAGCCCGACTTAGCCGCCCTTAATCTCGGAATAATAAGAAACTCCACCCATATTGTATTCCACGTGGCATCATCCCTTTTGTCCATTGCCATCGTACCCAAGTTTAAGAAAGTATTTTATTCCTTTTCGCTGTATATAAACCAGCCTCTTACAAATCCCTCTCACCCCTCTTCGCTACTTTGAGCAATTTGAGTTTGAGAGAGAGAGAGAGATTAAACATGATTAAGTTGAGATCAAAGAGGTTTTGCAGGAGCAGTTCTAAGCCCAGTGGTGGTGGTGGTGTCGGTGGAGGAACCGAAAGAAACTGTGGAGATCACGGCGAGATCAAATGGGAACTCCGACCCGGCGGAATGCTTGTTCAGAAGAGAGAAATTGTAGAATGTGTGAGAGAAGAGATGATCAGAGTTAGAGTCTCAACTGTGTCACTGTGGCATGACATCTCCATTGCACCTACCTCAACTTTTGGTCAGTCCTCGTAGTTTTTTTCTTTTTTGCCTTAAAAACAAATTTTTAATTTCTGTAAGTGGATATTGTGGTTGATCTGTGTTTGTATTTCCTTTTTTCAGGAGAATTGAAGATGATACTCTCCTTGATGACTAGCTTGGAACCAAGAGAGCAGAGGGTGTTGTTCAAAGGCAAGGAGAGAGAAGACCATGAATTCTTACACATGGTTGGGGTTAGAGACTTGGACAAAGTGTTGTTGTTAGAAGACCCAGCTATCAAAGAGAAGAAGCTCCATGCCTTAACAACAACCCAAGCCATTGGGACTCCTTGTTGCACCATTACTGTGTAGAAAGAAAAACCCATAAAATTGTATTATTTTACGGACCAAATTAACAAGGTGTGATTCCGGATATGAACACTTTTTTTTTTTTTTGCTTAATTTGCTAACTTGGGGGTTTATTGTACTACTTTTATTCCCCTTGTGCAATTTAAAATTTGTAAGCTGACCACGTATTCAGAAATTAATTACTGTGTACTATTGTATTTGTAAGGCTAATTATGTTATTATTAATTTAAATGCAAAGGCTTGAGTATGACCTTGTTTGGCATAGCTTCCTACAAATAGCAGGGCTTTAATGCAGTGTTTAAAAACTCGGATAAGGTTAGTAACTCGGAAATCTACCTATCCGAGTAACACGATAACTCGGCCCGAGTTACCAGTTGGTCAGTACAAAACTACATTAATATTTTAAAATATATAAATTTTTAATAAACAACATCAAATTTGAAAAAAGGAGGAAATAACTCGGTGAGATTTGATTCAACAAAGATACATGGCGAATCAGTTTGAGAACTTGGGTCAATGTATAAATCCAAAGTGAGATTTCTAAAGAAATGGAAGAAACCCTATGTTAAGATGGGCAAGAGTTCCAGCGTTATGGTCGAGATTTGAAGTAGAGAAATAAGAACTTGAGGCTGCGTTTGGATACCAAGAAAATGTGAGAAAGTCGGTTGAGAAAGAAAAGAATGTGAAAGCATGAGAAAAGAAAGTGAAAATAACTTTCCTGATGCCGTTTGGATGTTGCAAGAAAATTGCATGACTATTAATAGAAATAATATAATTGTGCGTTTGGTTAGCAAGAAAATCATAAGAATCCTGAACGTAATTTCCAAATTTGCACTTATATCATAAGCCATATTTATGCTATATTAAATATTTATTTACCATATTAAGCCTAAAAAATATTATTATAATGATTTTACTAACAAAATGCTAATACAAAGTTCGAAGAAGACGAAAAATGTTATCCTTGTAAATATGATGTTTGGGAAAGGAAAAGTTGGAAGAAGATGAAAAATATTATCCTTGTAAATATGGATGTTTGGGAAGGGCAAAGTTGGAAGGATGTTTGGGAAGGGTAAAGTTGGAAGAAGATGAAAAATGTTATCCTTGTAAATATGGATGTTTGGGAAGGGCAAAGTTGAAAGAAGATGAAAAATATTTTCTCACAATGCAAAATCGGACAGATTTGGCAAAAAAATAAAATGTGGCATTTTTTACCATTATTATTCTCAAGAAAGTAGTGGGCCCTACTAAATTTTCATTTTCCCGCAATCCAAACGCTCAAATGAAAAAGAAAAGTGCACTTTCTTTTTCTTTTGACGCACTTTCTCTGTAACCAAACGCAACATGAGGGTTGCAGATTTGGAAAGAGAAACATCTATTGGCTTCTTCTTTTTCTTCATCATCTTCTTCTTATCTTCTTTTTATGTTTTTTCTCTTTGTTAGTGTCGAGATTTGAAGCAGACAAGCAAAGAAATAAGAACTTGAAGGTTGCATATCTGGAAAGAGAAGCAGCTCTTGACTTTTTCTTCTTCTTATGTTCTTTCTCTTTCTCTGTTAATGTTCTACCTTTTGATTATGTGTTCTGGCATAGGATGTGCCTTATTTGACCACAGTTTCTACTTCCGGCCCGAAGGCGTTTTGGATATAGGGTTGAACCATTTCAGAAAAGGTGAAAATGGAAAAAAGAAGAAAGGTGTAGCCAAATTAATGGAAAAAATCAGTTTTATCAAAAAAATTCCTTTATCAGTCGATGACCTATTTAATCAGCCGAGTCAACAGAAAACTCAGACAAGTTTTACGAATTACTCAGCCGAACTTTCTGGTGGTCGACTGGTTAATCACCCCATGTTTTTAGGGCGAGTTAACCAGCATATTAACCTAGCTATCCGAGTAACTCGGCCGAGTTTTTCGAGTTACTCGCGAGTTTTAAAACACTGCGTTAAAGTGAGGGATTTTGTTAAAAAGGGCTTTGAATATGTGAAAAAGGACTTTGAATCAAAGCAATTGGCAGAATATTGCGTTTGGTGAGAAAAATTATATGAAAGGATGATTTTGTAAATAATTTTAGACTAGATGATATATTTGTCTTTTTAAAGAATGTATAATGAAAATGAAAGGGTAATTTTACTATTTTAAAAGTGTTACTAAAATTTAGAACATAACATTACTTCCCGCAAACGCTTTGTTTTAAAAGCAACTTCACTCCCGTTACACCACAATAAGTTTTCTGAAGAAGCACTTCCATCCAAAGCAACTTTCAAAAATATCGGTTTATTACACCACAATAAGTTTTCTGAAGAAGCACTTCCATCCAAAGCAACTTTCAAAAATATCGGTTTATCAAATTATTCTTAATGTTTAGTTTGTCAAAAATTTTAATTTTGGCCATTTCATTGTCAGTAATCAATAGGCCGAGGGAAAATATGTAATTTTAAAAGAGCAAGAGAGAAAATGAAACTAAGCCTTAGTTTATGGCCTACAATTAAAATATAGTTAGACGATAGTGCCGGCATTTTCTCATCAAGTGGAGAACTTTATCTAAGCCATCAATTTTTTTTTATATATATTATATCTCAACTGTTAACAATCAGTTGGTATTAGGTCGAGGTAATTCTCCATTAAAATAAACAATATAGAGTAAAATAATATCAAATTATTGAAATATTTTAGGATATAGTTATGTTTTTTTTCTTTCATCTCCCTCCCCACCCAAAAAAAAAAAACACATATTTTAGGGTATAGTTAGGTTTTTTTCTCTCTCCCCCTATTCTTATAGGGCACCTATATTTTCATATTCTCTTATGATTTAGGCTATTTCAATTACATCAGTGTAGGAGGAGAAAGTTTGAGATCAAAATATGCCACATGGCACGATCTCACAAGATGACCCCCACTAAAATAAGATTCTCTCATAAATGAATCTTTGATTAGTTCAAATGGGACCCACAGAGAATTATTAAATTAAAATTATAATAATTCTCATTAAATATGAA
>JAUPMG010000017.1:14959022-14971501 GCA_031762675.1 Pachysandra terminalis | reverse complement strand
CTCATGACCTTTGAAAGGGGTCTACCTTATATCTGGTAAGGGGTTTACCCTTACCTCGGGATCCGGCGGGGGTTAGCTCGGCCTCATGACCTTTGAAAGGGTCTACCTTATATCCGATAAAGGGTTTACCCTTACCTCGGGATCCGGCAGGGGTTAACCGGCCTCATAACTTTTGAAAGGGGTCTACCTTATATCTGGTAAGGGATTTACCCTTACTTCGGGATCCGTCGGGGGTTAGCCCGGCCTCATGAAAGGCTTTGCATGTTTGACGTGACTTGGCCTGTACGTATCCTCAATCAGTGCCACGTGGCGTGCAGGCATTGGCCCAATTTGAATTTACAAAAGATGGGGTCATCATTACCTCCTTAACAAGTTACACTCTGATGCCCTCCTCTATCTCTGTGTTCTGTCCATCTCATCCTAAGACTTAACTCTGGAAAACAATTTTATGTGCGGACAAAATATTTACCGTGTAACTCCCGATCAGTCTTGCACTATGTTTGAGCATGTTTGGCCAAAGATAATTAGCCCGTAAGATCGGATCGGACTAGAATTTAAGGCCTGATCGATTTTTGGGTTAGATCCGGGTTGACGTTAGTTTGGTCCAGTCCGGCCTGAAAATTTCCTACCTACTACCTAGTGCATTTATTTATTTTTTATAAGAAAATATTTTTATTGGTAAGATTATAAGAAGATATTATGTTATTACATAATTACTAATCATACTACTTATGAAAGCATATAATAAATTTTAAATATATTGATAATTTATCTTTACATAATTATCCTTTTTAAGTAACTTAGAATTTCAATTATAGTAGTTTTACAATAGATAGGTTAAGTTAGGCCGGCCAATTCGAGCTTGGGCATACAAAACAAGCCTGGAGCTTGGGCTGAGCCAAGTTCAGACCAACATAAACATAACTTATATTTAGAGGCGTTTGGTGGGAATTATAGAAGCAGATTCTAAGTAAAATCAGATTCTATAATCCTAGCCAGACATCTCTAATCGGATTATAGTTCAGATTCTAGAATGTGATTATATAATCTTATCAAAATTCAGAATCCATAAAAAAGTTAGATTTTCGGATTCTTAGTCAATTCTTGCTAAATCTGACTCGAATCATATTTTCGGGATTCTCTAAAAATCAGTTTTTAAAACCCGACTAGGATGCTAGCCCGATAAAAACAACGGGTTGGGTCAACCCGGTTGAACTGATGGGTCAACCCGGATCGACCCATAAACGCACATGTACAATCTAAAAAAAAAAACTTAAATTTTTTTAATTAAAAACCAGAACCGAATTTATGATTAGAAAAAAAAACCATAACCGAATATATGATTTAAAATTTTATTTCATTAATTATTTTTTCTTTATTAAGAACCCATAAAATAATCTATAAAAAACTTGAACTTTTTTTATCAATAACCAAAAACGAACATATGGAAAAAAAAAAATGAATTGGTTTCTTTCAAATTTGAAATTTCAACGATGAGAGAGAGAAAGAGAGACTTATCGAAATGTAATCGGAGGACAATCGGCCGACAGCAAAGGTTTGGAGTTCAACGTTTGCAGAGAAAATAGCAAGCGTTAAACCTATATTAGGGTTTTAGATTTTAGAATAAAACTCTAAAAGCCTCTACGTTTTAATTAGTTAATTACCCCATCGGGTTCCAATTATTGTTTTAACCCGGCTGGGTCACTAGTTTAACCGCTTTAACTAGTGGATCTTGCCAGGTTTTGAGACTTATTGGGTTAAAAGCCCACTCGGCTAGGTTATATCACTGGGTACCGGTTGAACCGAGTAGGGCGGGCCGGGTTTTAAAACACTGCAAAAAACAATAGAAAGCATGATATTTTATTTGCTAGAAAATTTTTACGATTATGAGATTTGTAATTTTTTATTTAAGAATTAATTAATATTATATAATACAATTATGTTTCTTTATGATTTTATTTTATGTATACAATACTTAAGGTATAAAGTATAAAATATATCCCTATAATCTAGGTCAACCAAATGAGATTTGGATTCTAGTTGGCAGAATCAAATTTCAAAATCCAATATCTCCAAACAGGATTTTGAATTTTGAAAATCAACAATAAGAATCTGGATTTCATAATCCAGGATTATAATCAGAATCCAGAATCTGAAATGCCCACCAAATGCCCCCACAGACTTCAGCCTCAAAATCAATTTTGAGGCTGATTTTGAGACTATGGTTAAGGCTGCATTTGGATTGGCTTGTATAAGTACTTATTGCAGCTTAGAGCTTATATAAGCACTTTTAAATTAAATGCGTTTGGTAGCGTTTATGAAGGCTACCCATAAAGAGAAGCTGCTCTCAAGCAGCTTCTCCCAAGCTCTTATGCGTTAAGCTATTTCACAACTTAAGTAATATTTTTAAAATACCTATTTTACTCCTAAACTTTCATAAGCACTTAAATAAATGATATTTCTAAACTTTAATAATATTTTTATAATACCAATTTTACCCCTAAACTTTCATAAGCACTTAACTAAATACCAAACGCTATTTTCTTCAAATTAGCATTTTATTGTTGTTGTGGATGAGTGCTCCCATTAAGCAACTTATCCAATGAGTGCTTATCCATAAGCACAAGCCGGTCCAAACGCAGCTTAAGATTCTTTGATTTGATTATAGCATGTGGATAGGTCATTGCACATTGGGCACACCAACACCTCATTAAAGTAACTGCTAGGTTGGTCCAAGTTTGGTCCAACCTAACCTCAAAACTTAGGCTGTGTTTGGCTAGCCTTATATAAGTACTTATTTCAGTTTATAGCTTATTAAAGCATTTTCTTTTAAAATTAAAAGTGCATTTGGTAACACCTAATGGGTAAGTGCATACACATAAGCAACTTCTCTTATCACTTATGTTGGAAGCTATTTCTAAACTTTAGTAATATTTTCATGATACTAATTTTACTCCTAAACCTTCTTAAGCACTTAAATAAATGTTATTTCTAAAGTTTAATAATATTTTCATAATACTTATTTTACTCCTAAACTTTCATAAGCATTTAAATAAATGTAATTATCAAATGCTATTTTCTTCAATTAAGCAGCGTATTGTTGTTGTGGATAAGTGCTCCCATTGAATCACTTATCCAATGGGTGCTTATCCAAAGCAGAAGCAGGGCCAAACGCAATCTTAGTAACAGACCTAATCTGGGCCTTTTCATCATGCTTTGGCCCTCTCTCTATTTAATTGGGCCTTCAAAACTAAACGTCCAAATTCCAATGTCAAAGCAGGGTCGAGTATAGGGTCGGGTCGAATGGGCCTAATAGGTCATGCAATCAACTGTCAGGTCCAGGAATCAAGATATACGGTTGGATCTGGATTTGCTAATTAATTGTAATATTGGCCGGGTCTAAATCCGGTAACATAAATGTAAATGGGATCCTGATCCGAACTCAAAATTCCATATTGTAATCGGATTTGGATTTGGACTTGGATTTGGACTTGATTGAGCTTGCTAAAGATTCACCCCATTCCATGTCCTAGCTCCGGCATAACCTTCAAAGACGGTTCCTGATTTCTCCAAATTGAAATAGGAGTAACTTGCTCATCCGCCAACCCGACAGCATTCGGGTCTAGTCTGCTTAGTAGAGCCTCTTCTTAATAAGTTAAAATGTGAAATACAGCATATTGAGTTAATTGTAACTGCCTTGAGGGTCACTTCCTCTACTTTACATTCAAAAAGGCCCCCAAAAAATAAAAAGAGAACATAATTAAAGGTATTCTTAGTCACTATATTTACCATTTATATTAAACACAAAAATTCTTCAAGACTAATTCAGCTTCTCTTCACAAATCGACCCTGCAGACACAAAAGAAAATCAAGATTAACATTAGTTGTTCTTCCCACTTGCCAAAAAGCCATTAGTGGGCTCCAGGCCAGACATGCCCAGGCACGGCACAGCACGACACGGTAAGCTTTATTGTGCTGGGTCGGGCTAGCTAGGGTCATGGCCCATGGCATGGCCCAGGTATGATTAGGCACAAACCCAATTCAATTTTTAGCCAAATTATGGGCAAAGCACAATGCCCGGCTCGACACGAGACATCGTGCCCCATGCCGGTTGGGCCTATGGATCATGGCGCAAGGCACGACACCGCCCAAGCACGAGCCCAATTCAAGTTTTAGCCAAATTATGGGCAAAGCACGAAGCCAGGTCCAACACGATAGTAATGATATCTCATGTCGGAATGGGCCTGGGATAATGGCACATGGCCCGGCATGGTCTAGGCACGAGCCCGATTCAATCTTTAGCCGAATTATGGGCAAGCACAAGCTGAGACTAACACAATAATAATTGTGCCCCATGCCGGGTCGAGCCTGAGGCCTGAAAATTAGGTATGGCACGACACACAAAAATTCGTACCGGGCCGGCACGCGCAGCCCCCATTTACAGCCCTATCAGGTACCTATTGACCTTCCTTAGAAATCTTTTATCATCTTCGAAACATGGAAATCAAAAGGACAGTAGGCCCAATACCTTTATAAGGGCACCCAGTCCAATTGGGCTAGGGCCCACATTCCAACGGCTAAGTTCAACTATGAATGGGTGTTTATTATTTTGATTTGAATTGTAACCACCAAGGCCTGTTGTGGGGACCACAATTGCCACCTTGTGGCTCCAACCACAAACAATGATGTGTTTGCAATGCAAACCCAACTCTAAGCATTTCGCTTCGGATGAAATCGTAAATGTGTTTTGAGGTAAGCTGAAGTAAACGATTGAGAAAGAGAGGAAGAGAAGAAACCTTGATACGAGGGCGCTTCTCAGCGTTGAGTTTCCTGACTTGATATCTGATCCTCTTCGAGAAGAGCCTGCTCTGACGCTTCTCCTTGTATCTCAGCACCCTTGCCTCTCTTTGTCCCATCATCTTCCAACCTTCATCGCTCATCACCACTTCCTCCACCGCATTACTGACGCTGCTTCCTTCCTCCTCTACCTCCGGCACTCTCCACAACCGTCCATCCCTCCCACACCCCACATCCATCAACACCTGATGCAACACAAAGAAAAATAGAAATGAATCAACGGCCCAAAATGATGAAACTGATCCGATGGTTATAATCACCCTTCATTTGGGTTGGGTGGGTTCTTTCTAGTCTTTTCTCCGTTTGGTAAGTAAAACAAAACAAAAAAAAAATATCTTCATCAGATCATAAACCGACAATACTGGTGCTAACGTGCGCCATAAATGACAGCTGATAAATGATTGCGTGACCCCACAAAAAGGCCAAAAAGTCCCGGATCTTTATTACATTTCATATGAAATCCGGCTTAAAAAGCCAAAAAGTGCAGCTTGGAGTAAAAAAAACAAAAATAAAAGGAAAATTACACTTCGATTTCTTGGTTTCTGACAATTACAGTTAGACTTCTTGAGGTTTTTGAAACTACAATAATATCTTTTGTCGAAAACCTAAGTGGATCGATCAACTAACAGGCATTGAGCAATTGATTAATATACTCATTATAAAGAATTGAATGACTTTTAATAAACCTTAGATCTAAAATATCCCTTTTAATCTCTCAACTAAAGGCTCCATCATGCTCCAATGTCACATTTGAATCATTCATCAAAAAGGTAAAAAAAAAATCAAACGATTAACGACGAACGATTTATGAGGAATATATCAGTCAATGACTCAATATCATTAGTTGACGATCTCTTTGAGGTTTCCGACAAACGGTGTTATTGTAATTTCAAAAACCTCTCTCGACTAAAGAATCCACCATGCTCCACCTGACTTGAATCATTTATCGAAAAGGAAAAAATAAAAAATAAAAAAAACACATCAAATGATTGATGAAGAATGGCTTAAAAGGGGTATATCAGTCAATAATCCAGTGTCATTAATTTATCAAAATCTTGATGTTTCCAACAAAGGGTGTTATTGTAATTTCAAAAACCTTATTGGATCTAAATGTAATTATAAAAAATATAAGGTGTTAAAGTATAATTTCCCAAAATAAAATAAAATAAGAAATAACTAGCGAGACTGATGACTCACGTTGGTACTATCTTGCGCTTGGCAATCATCTCGAACGTCGGGGACGATCTGCGAACAGTCTCCTCCGTCGATGTAAAGTGGGGCCTTATCAGACCAAGCGTTCAAGATCTCTTGATAATCAAGCTTCAACGACAGACCCTGAGTCGTCTGATTCTGATCCCGTACATCGGCGGCGCAGGCGCAGCTACTCACTTCCTCCTCCTTCTTCTCCACCACCTCCGAGTAAAACACCCACTTCTCCTCACTATCGTCCCTCTCCTTATTCCTCAAAGCCGTACGAACCAACTGCGAACGAGTCCCCTCATCGCTATCCTGTCCCCCGTAGGCGTACGTTAGCGTCGGAGATAACGAATCCTCCTCGGAGTACAATACGCTGCTGCTGCCGGCGCCACCGCCTTTCCCGTCGAGGAGACCGTTTAAGGTGTCCCCACTTTCGGCGTCAAAGAAGTAAGCCATGTTCTCGTCTTGGATCTCCTTCTCTTCAAACAGGTTCTCTGGGTGTAACGGAAATAAATTGAGCTGGTTGTGCTGGTCGGTCATTTCACTTGATTCCGGCAAGTTTTCTTCGGAGAGTTCTGGCCGGAGACTCAGAAACTTGGGTTTCCTGGTTCTGGTTCTGGTTCTCGTCCTTCTTGCTGGGGTTGTCGGAAAACTTGTTTCCTTATTGCACATAGAGCCTTCTTGTTGGTGATCACTGCAAGCGCTTTTCTTGCACATATCCTCTCTCTCCTCTCTCCTCTCTCCTCTCTCTAATAACTATTTCTGTGTCAACGAAAAAGGAGAAAGAAAGTAGCTTTTTGGGACAAGAGTAGAGTGAGAGAGACGGGGTATCAATCATCGATCTCTCTCTAGTGAGATTTTCCATACGTGACGCAGTTTAATTGGGTGGAGGGTGCGGATTGTGTTGTTATCCGGATTTCAATTTTGCTGTATGCGCACGTATGTGAGGAGCCTGAGGGGATCATACTTTACCTGTGAGATGTTAAGACTTTTTGGCTGACAATCACGGGCATTGGAACTTTTTCTGATTAAATGGGTCCCATCCCATCACCGATCCGATATTCTCGTTCAAATTTACTAATGATAAAAGAGCAGCATTCGTTGATCGTAGTATAATTAATACCATGGGCCATCGTCACCATCTCATGTTTTGGAAAAAAAAGGGGAAGAAACTACACTTGGGACTCTTATGATTTTTAATAATTGCAATTAAACCTCTATGGTTTTTGAAATTATCATAATAATATCCTTTGTCAGAAACCTAAAGGGGACCGTTCAACTAACAAGTAACGACACTAAGTTGAAATACCTCTTATAAACCATTCTTCTTCAATTGTTTGATGTGTTTCTCATTTTTTTCTCTTTGACTTGATGTGTTTCTCATTTTTTTCTCTTTGACGAATAATTCAAGTTGTGATGTTGGAGCATGATAGGGGCATATCGTTTGGAGCAAGATGTGTGCAGCAGATACTGTAGCACATTTTTATGCGTGCTACATGTTCAATGACATGCATGGATGCGTGCCAACATATCAGGACTTTGACGAAAGCAAATCGTATGTAGTCATTCTTATGGTCAACCGTGTGGTATGGCTTGTGATTGGTTTAGAAAAAACTCCAATTGTATTATGCTTGGTTTTCAACCAATCACAATTCATACCACAAGGTTGGCTAGAGGAATGATCACAAAGGATTTTCTTCCGGCTTTGATGCATTTTCCAAAGTCTTGATGCGTTGGCAAGGATAGATGCGCCCTGTAGCATTTGCTGCAGCCACCACGCTCCAAACGATGTAGCCCCGAGCATGATGGCCCTTTAGTCGAGAGGCTAAAAAGGATATTTTAGACCTAAGGTTTATCCACTTTATTTACCTCGATTAAAGAACGATTTAAAAACAGTATATCAGTCAATGAACAAGTGTCGTTGAGGTTTCTGAATAAGGATTTTATTATGATTTCAAAAACTTTAGGAGGTTTAACTGAAATTTTCAAAAACCTCAGATGTCAAAGTGTACTTTTCCAAAAAAAAATTCAAGTGTGGATCCCACGGGCCACGGTTGTAATCACTTTTTCTTTATTGACACTTTTGTGTTTCTTTTGAGCTTCCGTATCAAGTGGAAGGATGACGTGGACAAAAATCCAACCTCTCTTTCTCTGACTCCACCGACCAGACTTGCACTTTTTCCTCCCTTAAATGGTACAATTTCCCGAGCCAGGCTTTATTTGATCTACCAACCAATCACGAGGCTCGGTGTCAGCAAGGTCGTACTGTTCTCCGAGCAGGAGGGATATTTTGTCATTTGATCATCGCTGATGTCATCTTACTCTCGTAGATTCTTTGCTGCTAAAATGAGCCGGCGATGCAAAGTTACATTCTTATATTTACAGTTAATCGGAGGCGGGTTCATCGTTTAGCTATACCTGCTTCGATATAAATGAATCCGACTCGTCTGATGATCTTTCGGGCGCTGGAATTCGGGCACATCCAAGTATGGCTGTGAATAGGTCGGATTTATATCCGAATTTGACCCACCCGACCCAAAAATCTTGAATATGGTTAACTGTTGAAATCCGATGGACGAATATGGATCTGAGTATTTATATTCAATTAAAACCGAATTTGAATATGAATTCCATCATATTCAAATACAAATACAATTTTAGTTAGATCCGATCATATTTTCAATCAAATATGTTGACTACGAATCGGATTTGAATATGGATCTAGGTAGATTCGATCCGTATTCAAGACATTGACGGCTCTACATCCAAGTCACCAAATGAGCGTTACATTGAAGCTCTAATTGAACGGATCTTAATCAAGTTCGTACACCTGGCCGTCTGGCATCCCCAAGATTTGCCTTGATCAATGAAGAAAGCTAACTTGTGTACATGATTGAACGGTCTGTGCAAATTATCTGGGTTTTTGCCTGCGATGTTCCCTACATCATCAATCACATAATGCCACAATGGGATGCCACATCCGCCATACTAAAAAGGCTATTGACATTTTTAAAATCCTAGGAGACCTGTGAATTGTGAACCTCAAATTCAAGTTTACTTTGACCGGCTTTTACCTTAACCGGTGATGATTATATACACACGTGACGTCTTATGATTGGTGTCACCAAAAAAATTTGTAGATGATTTTCTTTCAACAAATACTCGGTCCAGATATAAAAAAAAGAATTCCCTTCTTTATGATATTCATCAAAAGACATGTCAATGACATATATGCATGACGGTGGGACTCACACCCACAAAACAAATATGTCATGATTTAAATAGTGTGAAGGTACATAACAAATATCTAATCTGGGTATAAAATTATCTTCCGGGAACGAAAAGCTCAATTGAGGTTATGGAGTGTCAATAGAGGTAGATTTTGTTGTCCTGGTAGAGTTGTGGGGGAAGTGTGGCCTGCATTCATTCAAAGACTTGGGTACCTCTACCAGACTTGTGGCTGCGTGGGCCTGCGCTTGCCTAGGCATGGCACGGCACATGTCTATCATGCTTAGGCATGAACCCAGATCTATGCCATGCTAGGCATGGGTTCCCAAACCCGTGGCACGGTACGGCACGGTCCAGCACGAACACAATAGAAATGTAGCCTATTTTTTTCCTAGGCACAAAGCCCAACCCAGCATGGCACAGCTCGAGCCCCATTTCGTGCCGGGCCTAAGTACTTCTACTAGTCCTATGTAGGGATGTACAAGCGGGCTAGGCCGCAAGTGCCTGGGCATGGCAACAGGCTAGAGATGGCAATGGGTTGAGTTAAACAAGTTACCCATCCCGCCCCTAATGGAAATGGTTCGGAAACCAAAATTTCGGGTTAGGGTCGGGTTCGGATTTGGATGTTCTGACCCAAGGTTGGGGTCCAATTGAGACCAACCCAACCCAATCCAACCCGACCCGACCCGAACCGGTATACTTAGCATTAGTTGTATTAGTGTTACTTGCTTAGTTTAGTTTAGGATTTGTCTTCTCAATCTTAAGATTCAAGTGAGGGAGAGCTCATAAGTTTATGGCTGAACTATCTTCTGAAGTTAAGAGCATTAGCATTCAAGCTCCAGTTCCAGCAAATCGAAGGGGTTTCTAACGTTTTCTTCTACCTATTTTGCAAAGAGTCGTCTGAACGGTATTTCAACAGGTTAGAACACGGTTTTTTTTTTTCCTGTTCTGTGATCAGTTCGTTTTGGGAGACTGCCATGTGAAGTTTCTGAATATATAGAACAAAGGGATCTACCTTGAATCTTTGCAACAACATCTCCCTCGTCAACATCTTTGTGCACATAGGATTTACTTGTCTCAAAAGTTTAACAGATCTTATCGGTTTACCATCGGATGGTTCTTCAGATGTCAAACCTTTGATAATATTACAAACGAAATCAGCCCAACTAGATGTAATATGTGCTTTTAGTCCTAGAAGAGAATGGATTGAATTAGCAAGGTTCTGAACTGCTTTTCTTGACTCCATAATCTTCAATGGGGTAATATCTTCAGAAGGTTCTGAACTGTTTTTTGCCCCCGACCCGTCGCGCTCCTTCCTAATAGGGACGGGGTCGGATTTTTTCATTAATCTAGAAGTCGGTATTGGTTTTTAAATTGTTGCCCCGACCCCAGGGAAGGTAGGGTCGAGACAATATATACTCCATTAGAGTTGGGGTCGGAGTAATAGGAACCCGCCCCGTTGCCATCCCTAGGCACGGCACATGTTGTGCCATGCTCAAGCAAGAACCCAGGCCCGTGTCATGCTAGGCCTGGGTTCCCAAGCTGTGGCACTGTCTGACACGACCCAGCATGAGCATAAATCTGCAATCCAGGATTTATATATTTATTTGTTACAACCATCTATATGTAAGCATCATCCAACAACCAAAAAAAAAAAAGTAAAGATAATTCACACAATTGGGGTTGCAACAACATTTTGAGTCATCCCCCCCACCCCTCCCCACCCCACCATGCCATCACTCAGACCTCATCCTGTTGATCTGATTCAAAGCCGGTTGAAGAATGTTGTAGAGCACCCAAACAATAGCCGGGGCCACAACAAACAGAAGAAGCGTTCCTCGGCTATCACTCGATGACCCATCAGCGATCATCACAATCTCACTCGCCGACGCACTAGACGCTGCAGACATAAAGCTCGACGCTGCCAACCCACCGAGTCCAAGTCCTACAATAACCGCTTTCGAATTCCTCATTTTGTTAATCTGGTTAAGAGCTGGTTGGAGGATGTTGAAGAGCACCCAGGCTATAGCTGGAATTATGGGAAGTAACAGTGCAAGTCCACGGTTATCACCTTCAGCTATCTCTGCAATCTGTTGTGCAGCCATGGCGGATTCGGTAGAGCTCAAGGAGGTGAAGATTGCACCAGCTATTGCTGTTCCTGCTAATGAAGAAGATAGGTTCGAGTTTGATTTTGGGAGGTTTTGGAGGAAGAGAAGGGATATGGGTTTGATGGTTGGCTTGGTGGGATTGATGTGTTTGGGGGCGTTGAGACTCGTGGACTTGGCATTGAGCATTGCCATTGTGGCTATGGTTGCTGCCATGGATGTTGCTGGTGATGTCTCTGGGTGTAGTTTGTTTTTACTTCTTCACAGAAGTTTGCAAGCTTGTGCTTGAGGTTGCAGAGAGGTTGATGAACAAAGGGGATAGATGGAAATTTGGAATATAGATGTGAAGATGGAGAATGGGAACCAATGGAATTATGCCTTCAGATTCTTCTCTTATCCAAAGAGAGTTAACTGGGTTTATATGGACCTCACATGCCATACCCCCACCACCTTTTCTTATCACTTCCCCACAGAATGTATTACATGGCCAAATGTTAACCTTTTAGGTTTAAATCCCCTTTGAAGCCTTGAATCATGGATTAATGTTACGCCCAGACAAGAAGTGTAGTGCAATTTCCTCATTATTGGGCTTTAGAAGGAGGCAAGATCAAAGCCTATTGTTGTAAATATTCGTTAAGGAACTCTACAAAGTTTTTTCAAAGGAGTGTAATGACTTTTTAGAAAGGTTGAGGAGGGAAAGCACTTTCTATTCTAGAAAAATAAGTGAAATATTTTTTAGAGGCAAACTTGTAATCGTCCTAAGATTAAATCCATTTGAATTGCCCATTATAACCAAAAAGCCTATAAAAGAGAGAGGGTTTCTCATGTGTAAAATAACCTCAGAAATAGCCAAGTTCTTTGAGTGGGGGATACAAGTTCTTTCCTAAGTTATTTCTTGTGTTCTCCTTACTTCTAGCCTTCAAAATATTGTGGGAGACAAGCTGACTTATGCTACAAAAGAGTTAATTGAGTACAAGTGCTACACGGTTGGCTTGGAAAACTCCAATGCCGTGACATTGGTGATGACGGATTTGTAAAAGGATAAAATGTATTAAGGGAAACCAATTACAATCATCTACCAGAGAGTAAGGT
>JAUPMG010000017.1:14934718-14945041 GCA_031762675.1 Pachysandra terminalis | reverse complement strand
CTAGTCGTTTTCAGCTAAAACTAGCCGTTTCCGGCAAAAAACGGCTACTTTTGGCCGAAAAAAGGCAGACCAGGCCGGCACGGGTCGTGCGCGTGCCTGAGACGTGCCTAGCGTGCCGGGCCGAGTGCGTGCGGGACTGTGAGCGCGCTGGGCCCGTGCCTCGTGCCGTGCCCATGCCGCGGCGAGGGCCGTGCCGTGCCACGGACTAGAAACCCAGGCCCAGCACGGCACGAGCATGGGCTCGTGCCGTGCCTAGGCACGCCACGTGGGGTGCTTTGCCGGGCCAAAGCCCGCGCAAGCCGTGCCGGGCCTCGGGGGCACGCGGGCTGAAGCCCGTTTGTACATGCCTACCGTGTTATAACCACAAATAACACAGTCAGTGTCAGTTATATAAATATATATTTTTTAAATTATTTATACAATTTTTTTTTGTTTGTTTGTTAGGGTCATATTTTTTTTTTCCTCTACTCGAAACTGGAAGTGGAAGAAGCAACCGAGCTAGCTTTTCTTCCCCAATCATTCCTTCACCCAACTACAGGAGATGAAGAATCATTACTACGAGAGTTCTCTTTCTGCCATTAAAGCATGCAACTAGAATAACCAAGCTTTACAAGCACGACCTCATTTTCACACGACAATGGCTACTCTTATCTCAGGCCGACCTCATCCGATCACTATCTATCCAAGCGTCGGTCGTACTCGATTTTCGAGTCCTCTCTTTCATCGAAGCTCTTATGGTTTCTCCAATCACAAATCCTTCGTTCGCGCTAGTTTCGGTGTAGTTAGGCTTGGTTTCAAGCCAGCTCCGTTCACTGATCCGGACAGTGCAGAGACTCTTGTTCGGGAGCTGTTTGGTAGAGCAGAAGGTTTCCTTTATACTATAGCTGATGCTGCTGTATCGTCTTCCGATTCCGTCAATGGCACGAAACAGAGCGGCGATTGGTTCTCAGGAATAACAAATTACATGGAGAGTATTCTGAAGGTTTGTCTAATCGAAATTCTTGCCCTAATAATTTTTTTCTTATAGAGTTTCGTGATTTGGATCGCTTTTTTGTTATAATAAAACAAGAACTGTTAGTATTTCAGATTTTTTTTTTCTTTTAAACATTTTTGGTCGTGATTCTGTAAAATGAAATATCACAAGATTCAACGATGGTCTCCTTCTATCCTTTAATTTTTAGAACTTTCAAGGATTTTCGACTGAGAAGACTATCCCTACGTATAATGAGTTTATTCTCTTTTGTTTGTATGCCAACTCTCCAAATAGGGTTTTTGTTACATACCTAATCGTTGTTCGAAAAGCCCCAGGACCTATGGAAACCTCTTTGGTTAATCCGTTAACACTTAGGACCATAACAACTACCATGCTTCTGTAGCTGACGTCCACTGCGGCCCACTCTATTGACACTAGTCCTATGGTAGCTCTTTCTCTATTTGGCGGCTCCACTCATCTATCAGTATTCAATGATTTAGCAGCATGCCAATACATAATACCAAGGCATTTTAATCTAGTCCATAGGTCGCCCCCTCCGTGATTCGAACTCGTGACATGGTGCCTACACTGATACCAATTGTTACAAACCTAACCGTTGTTCCAAAAGCCCCATAACTTATGGAAACTTATTTGGTTAATCCCTTAACAATTAGGATCGTAACAACCTTGCTATCCTTGTTTGGACTGACGTGCTTCTGGTTCTGTTATTTATTTTACTCATGTCGTTTTGCATATATGTAACCATACCGGGCTTTAGCTTAACTAGTTGCAATAATTTCAGGTTTTGAAGAATGGGCTTTCTGCTTTACATTTTCCATATGCTTATGGTTTCGCGATTATTCTTCTCACCGTTCTTGTTAAGGCTGCCACGTTTCCTTTGACAAAGAAACAGGTTTGTTTTGCAGAATCCTCATTTATGCATCATGGTTCTGTTTGGATACATTTAAAAAGATTCATATGCTTGTCTCTTTCCAAGCTTTATTTTTTTGGGTTTTTGTTCCTTATATGTGTCTTGGATGTTACAATCCACAGATAGATTAAATGACGTGATTTTCCATCATTTAAGTCGTTTATTTATCTAACCTTCCTAATTTAGGTTGGTATGTTGCCTTGCAAATCTATACTGGCATATGTAATTAATCATTCATTTGAAGGCTATTGTTATAGTCACATAAAAATATTTTCAGATATCATTGTACGCAGGTTGAATCTGCAATGGCCATGCGATCTTTGCAACCTCAAGTAAAGGCTATCCAGCAACTCTATGCAGGAGATCAGGTGAACAGTTTTCCTGGATTTTCCGGAAATTCTTCTATTGTGCAAGTATGGTCTATGTTGTAAATTGTACCATTTATTGTAATTAGTATTCCCTAAAAAACGATCATACGAAATTTATATAAATTTGTTAATTTCATGTATTGATGATGACCAATGGGATAGATAAGTACTTCTATGATCCTACATTGTATACTGAATGGAGCCTATTGTCTGGGTGTGAAAAGGTATCATCCAAAGGGCATGCGAACAGTTTAAACTTTAATCATTCTACTTCAAGCGGGCTTTATAGGAAAATGCTTAGGCTTATCCATCCCTACATCGAAATCTCGGATCTAGCTTGACCTTGACAAAAGGCAAACAATTACCATCCAATTCACTTAACTTAATTGATCTCTACATCTTTATAACGGAAACAAATAAAATGGTGATGTTTTTAGTTCAATAAATCGTTGCTGACAGATATTGAATCTTGTATCTATTTGCAGGAAAGAATCCAACTTGAAACTGCCCGCTTGTACAAACTGGCAGGAGTGAACCCATTTGCAGGTAACTATATGATGATTTGTCTTATATTGCTGTGCCATTTCAACATTCACAAACCATTGAGCTTCTATTTTGATGATATGATTACATGGAGGCTTTGCCAGCTTATGCACATACATAAATTCATGTAGCCTATTTTCATTTATATAGCTTTAAAATCATTTAGCTGCTCATCTACCAGGATAACAATCATATATTTTGTCGAGTGAGGCATCCGACGTGAGAGGCATATTTACTTTAGTCGGTTGAGATCCAGAGTCTCGAAATAGTATGTTTGACAAGGCAAGATTTGTCATTCCCTAGAAAGCCTCAAAGGATGGTTAAGTTTGTACTGACTGTTGCTAATGTTTCTATATTGAGAGGCTAAGCTTAAGAAGAATAACCTGAGGGTTGAAAAATCAGTAGCTTTATGTCAGGGAGGTCTATCATTGAGGCTATCTTCTTATTTAGACAATTAATGGAGAAGTTTGGAGAGAAGAGCAAAGACCTACTTATGGTTTTTATTGATCTAAAGAAAGCATTTGATAGAGTATCGAGAGAGTTAACCTGATGGGTTTTGGAAAGAAGTATCAATCATGTAAGTTAAGGACATGTATGAAGGAGCGCTACCTAGGGTGAGAGGAATCGATAGAGATATATGACTTTCCAGTTATGATAGATCTACATTCGACTATGAGCCCTTATCCTTTTGCTTTAATTGTAGATGGATTGAGCTCTTATTCAAGAGGCATAGTAAAAAAACCACCAGGTGCATCTTGTTAGCATGGGGTGCTTGTGTGGCATACACCTCAGCTAACAAAGCGCTTGCAATAGGCTACATTTTAATCCATTTTAATGCCTTACAGACGAGGCATACTTTTCATGAGCAGTCAATTCTGCTTATGAGAGTAAAATAAATACTTAAAAAAGAAAAGTTCATTCGATGAATGGACAAAGGGATTGAGTTTCTTTGCAACTATCAGTACCTTTTTTACCCAATAAAGCCCTAATAGAACCTTGTGATACTTGGCTTCTGCAACCGGTATGTTTTATTATTTTTTTCCCTTTTCCTGAAATCTTTCTCAGTTTTTCTTTCTCCCCCACCCACCCTCCCACCCTCCCAAAGGGTTTAGACACCATTTTTGTTCAATTCAACCCACCCGTATTTTCTCCATTTTTTGCCTTTTCCTCTTCCGAAGGTTCATTAATCTTAGTTTTCCTTTTCTTTGAATTTCTGAAGTCCTTTTATTTCTTTGCCAATTAGATCTCAAAGATTCTTTTTCTTTTTCAATTTTTTTAAACAAAAGATTAACCTTTCATTTTCAGAGATTTTTCTTTTAATTATTTCTTTAATGCTTGTCTTATTTCAAAGTTATACCTTTTCATTTAAATTTTATCAGATTTTGTTATCTTTTCCCCCCACTATTATTCTGTTTATTTGGTTTTGGTCCTTTGGTTGCTTATTGTTCTGATTTGTGCTATAGTTTTATTTATTTACTTTTTAATCTGTTAATCTATAAATATTGTATATGGTGTGAAAATTTCGTTATTTGTTCATGTTATATTGCATTTGTTTATTTGATGATCTGCTTGTTCAATTCAATTTAAATTCAGATTTTGTTCACTTGCTTGTAACTTTACCATGCTAAATCATCAATGTCTATGACTTTATTATTGTGTGATTTGTTTTGTTAGTTTGCTAATAAATATTTGATGCTTAAATTCTACTTTGTTTCATAAATCAGTTCATGTTTGTTGTATTTGCAACATTGCATCTCTTATTTTAGTGTTTGGGCAGTTTATCTTCACTGAGCAATGTTTAAATAGAAGGGATTTTATTTTATCATTGTTTATTTGTTAAAATGGCATGCTTGTGAACTTATGCCAAACGCTTTGGGGCTTATACCTCACTTCAGGCCAAGGTCTAGCGCCTTGCCTCATGCCTTGGCATTTCAAAACATTAAGAGGGAGTAAATGCAAAACTAGAATTATAGAGGGATACTTTGGAATTAAAAGGTTTCAAAAACAAGTCAAGTTAAACATGAGTATATGGATTATAAATTTAATGCAAATCATAGTGGATTTGCATCAATGGCAGGGATTGAGAATCAAGAGATTCATAAAAGCAAATACTTATGTTATCGTGATTCAAATATCCATAAGGAAGAAGATATTGATGAGGTGTTCCCCATAGAAATAGAGCTAGATCGCATAAGTGGAGAGGCATATTTAGAGTGCCATGTGATCGACATTTTCTACTCAATTTAGAAGGCAAATTATGTAGGCACCTATTAGGCCATTTACTATGTATAGAGCAAAATGTTGGGTAAGAGGTTGTTGTTGAGATGGATGTGTGGGAAGACCAGGAAAGATAAGGTAAGGAATGAACATACATAAAAGAAAAGGTAAAAGAAAGTAGGTTGAGAAGGTTTGAGCCTGTAAAAAGAAGACCTCGGAGGTGATTGTGAGAATGTGCAAGGAGCTTGATATTGAAGGATCTAATATGGTGAGAGGAGGACCTGGATATTGTTGGTAAAAATGATTTACACATAATCTGACCGAAGATATGTTTTTTGACAAACTAGGATGTCAAAACACGATTCTTGTTGCCAGCGCCAACTAGTTGGGATAATGCATTTTGTTTTTCATTTATTTTGTTGTCAATTTGTGAATCATCATATTTGTCATAATGTACAATTATGTTTTTCATCGTGATGTATTGATTCTTTCTGGTGGGAAATTGTGGAGGGATAGAAGTCATATCATGCATGGTTAGCGCACCATGTATGTTTGAATCAAAGTATCAAATTTCTTCATAAGATTCCTCTTGGTAGGAAAATAGTATATTCTTTGACTTATTTTGATGTATTTAATATAATGCTTTTAGATTTCTTTCTTTTAATTTTAGTTTATCATTGTTCCTCCTCCCATTCTTCATGCAAGCCTACTCTTGCTTATTGACAATTTGTAATTTCACATGGGTTACGGTTTCTGCCAGGATGCCTGCCGACACTTGCGACAATACCAGTTTGGATTGGACTTTATAGGGCTCTTTCAAATGTGGCAGATGAGGTAGCATCTGAATTGTTAACTGGCAGTTTTTTATTAGCCATTTCGCCTTGTCATTACTAGTGGGTGGAACATGGATAAAAAATGGAAATGATCATTAGTTAATACTCAAATAAAAAAAATTACACATTAAGAGCAAAGATCCTTTTCTTAGGGGAGAGAGATGGTTAGCTATTTTTTTGGATGACTTCTAAATATGAATGTTTTTTTATACTTTTAAGTGTATATTGGAAAACAAAACATCTTATGTAATAAGGTAATTACATGATCAAGTGATTATTGGATCTGGACATGTTCTTGAGGCGGACCAATCCCTTTATATTTACAATGTGTTTTTTTCCTTCATTTCCAACTTCTAATTTTGTTTTGCCTATACTTTGAAGGGACTTCTTACGGAAGGCTTCTTTTGGATACCGTCCCTATCTGGTCCAACCACAATTGCAGCTCGACAAAATGGCAGTGGGATCTCTTGGCTTTTCCCTTTTGTTGTAAGCGCTTCGAACTGTTTGAAATTTACACTTCCTTTCATGATCAAGCAGCATTTTGTTGAAAATTGCTTGTATGTGCATATAAGTTTTGCAAGTCTTCAGCGGAAATACTAGCTATTTTTTGAATTGCACGGACACCTATAATCTAATATTTATGTTTTATGTTGAGAATATTCATTTTAGCTGTTACATTCCTGACATGGATAGAAATCGGGATTAGTCTGTTTTTCCATTGATAGCTATTGTCATTGAACTCCTGATACGGATAGAAATCCTGATCAGTCTGTTATTCCATTGATAGATAGTCATGGGTTCATCCTTTATCATTGAACTCCTGATATGGATAGAAATCCAGATCAGTCTGTTATTCCATTGATAGATAGTCATGGGTTCATCCTTTATCATCTTCGTTGTGTTCATTCAAAAGTTTGTCATTGACCTCCTACATGTAGCATAATTTGATCATCTTGGTGGTGTTCATTTAAAATTTTTTCATGTTTCTTATACTGGATTTGGTTGTAGGTTATGCTTATTAGAATCTTATGGAACTAATTCTTCTCCGTGGTTGTCTGACTTTTACACAGGATGGCCATCCACCCCTTGGATGGTCAGATACATTGGCATATCTTGTCTTACCTGTGTTGCTGGTAGCCTCACAATATATCTCTGTTCGAATCATGCAGTCTTCACAGGTTGGTCATTTCTTGTTCTATACTCTTTACATTCATCTGTGCACGGATGGCCTGTTGACACTGATGATCTTCTACAAACGTTTTTTTTCCCCTCTTTTTTTCTTTGAATTATGTATACACGTGGTGCTATCAGGTTTATACCATATGTTACATTTTGTCAGGTCTATACCATATCTTGCATGTTGCAGATAAGAGAATGATGGATGCTGTGTGAGAAGGGTCTGACAATAGGGCTAGATGTGAAGAAACCTTTGTATCTATTCATCATGTGTATTCTATTAGTCTGTTGTATTTAATGTTATTTCTTACTTGGCCTTTTTTTTTTCTTTTCCTTTTTGATAAATCCGACTTGGCCTTTACCAAGTTACTTGAAAATAAACGTCTTCCATTTGAAACTGCATAATTCAAGATAAAACAATGGAAAAAGTAATCAATTTGATAACTTGGCAGTAGTTCCACGCAACATAGAGATTTGCATGCTTTTCAAGAAGCAATAGATTTGTAGAAGGATACATGCAGAATACCGATGGTAATATCAGTTACATGGACCCTTGCTCCAAATTGATGATATTTTTTAATTTTCTTTTTCTTCTTCTTATTCTTTTCTTTCTAATAGAATATAGAGAATCCAGCATGCAGAACGCCAATGGTAAAATGAAATGCCTGGACACTTGCTCCAAGTTGATATTTTTTTTTTAAGTTTTCTACTTCTTCCTATTGTTATCTTTCTAATTTTTCATGAGGTTTTACTATGTTGTTTAATTTTCCAATTAGTTAAGAAATTCCTGCAATTTTTGCAACATTTGCATCTAAAGCAAGCACTTTAACGTAGTTTCTTTAACTTGAATACTTTTCTTTTACATGATGTTAAAACGTTATTCACTTAGTTCATCTTATATGGTATTTGAACGACTGATTGGTGCTTAAACATGGCCATTCTTTACTGTTTTATTGTGTGTATAAATTTCAGGGTAACGATCCAAACCTGAAGACTTCTCAAGCTTTAACAAACTTTCTGCCGTTAATGATTGGTTATTTTTCTCTTTCTGTTCCTTCAGGGCTAAGTCTTTACTGGTGAGCACGTGTTGCCCTACTTTTTATTATTATGAGTTGTTACATTATGATAAACTTAGCTCAACAATTTATTTGGAATGTCATTTTAGTGCAACTAGTTATTTCTTTGTGAAATGAACTCTGAGTTTCCCTACTTTTCTTTTTACAGGTCTTCCCCTACATATTTTTTTCTTTCCTTTTTTATAATGTCTTGCTGTCAACGTTTCCATCATCTTCTTTGAAATTACATAAGATATTTTTACATATTAACGTATATTTTTTTTTTTTGCAGGTTCACGAATAACATATTGAGTACAGCACAACAGGTATGGCTTCAAAAGCTAGGGGGTGCCAAAAATTTTGTGACGCGGATAAGTGATGATATTATTAGGGAAGAACGACCTAAGATTCAGAACTCTGTCTTGGAAGTAGACTCAACCAAAATTGATAATAGACAAGAAGAAAAGTTGACTTCTGAAGGGCTACGTCCAGGTGAAAGGTTGAAAATTATAAGTTTCTAGAATCTCACTTCTTTATGTTGTTGACGATGGCTTCAGTAGTTTGTATTCTTAAGCTGTTCCTTTTTCAGGTTTAAACAGATAAAGGAACAGGAGGTAAGGAGAAGACAGCAAAGGGAAGAAGAGAAGAGGAAAACTGAAGAGGTAGCTGCAAGTGAAGTATCAAATGAAGAACATAAGAAAGGAACCGAACCAGTCAAAAGGGAAGATGAAAGAACTGAAGCTGACTTAGTTGATGCCGGGAGTGAAAAAGTTCATTCTGTCACTCCCATTCACGATTCTTCTGAAGCTGAACTTCAAGTTGTGAATGGTGATCTTTCTGTTAGGGGATTAGAAGAAGATCAGGAAGAAATGCATGTACCTAGGATGGGTAACGATGGACCTGCTGGCAACAGTGAAGTCAGTGTTAAGGATGAGCAACACCTGTGAAAATCTTCAAAAAGGTAGCCTTCATGGTGGAAGTATAATTATGCATTTTTCTTTTATTGTATTTATGATTATACACACGCACACACACACACATTATATATATATATATATATTGATTGAAAATTTGGATATGTTGAACTCCATTATATAGGTTATTTGCATTCATCACACAGGTGAAATAAAGCTAAACTATTAAAAAATAAGTTAGTAATTAATCACATGCGAACTCAATTATAAAGCTAAACTATTAAAAATGATGTATTCTAAAGTATTTAAGTGAAAGAGAGATTGTATGATTATGAACAAAAGAAACTAAATAAATTTCTTCTATGAAAAAGAGTAAGGAGAGAGAAGGGAAGGGGATTGTACTAATAGCGAAGAATAGTAAAGGTAGCTCTTCTGGCCTGAAAGGCGCTCATAGACGGTGTTCGGGTATTGGCGAGTCTTCTTTATGAAGCTAAATATTTTATCTTGGAATGTCCGAGGTCTCAATGACTTGGACAAAAGAATGGTGGTGGCTTCTATGTTAATAGGCCTTAATGTGGATGTGATTATTCTTCAGGAAACTAAATTGGTGCGAGGGAATTTTGGCTTTTTGAATGACATTGCAAATTTCAGTATTATGGAATGGTCTTCTAAGGCTGCCGTTGGGGCTTCTGGTGGTATCTCAGTGGGTTGGCTGAAAGATAAAGTGTCTCTTTTATCTGTTTCGGAAGGAATGTTTTCTCTTAATGCTAGTTTTGTAGTGTGAGGGGTGCGGAGTCTTGGATGGTGTCGTGTTTATGGCCCGAATGACCATAGTCAGACTCACTTGTTATGGGAGGAGTTGGAAGCTTTAAGAGGAAGCTGGCCTGGCCCTTGGTGTGTGAGTGGTGATTTTAATATGATTAGATTCTGTTCGGAAAGAGCGAATTGTTCCCTCTCATGTAGGGAGATGAGAGAGTTTTCTGATTTCATTAATAGAAATATACTCTTGGATGTGCCGATGTTAGGCGCCGAGTTTACTTGGTCTAATAATCAATCTCCTCCCTCTTTATCCAAATTGGACAGATTTCTAATTTCCCCTGAATGGGAGGCTTGCTTTGGAATTGTGAGTTGCGAGGCCCTTGCTAGACCTACGTCAGACCATATCCCTATTTTACTTCGTTGCTCCAATGGTTGCAGTAGGATTACACCTTTTAAATTCGAAAATATGTGGCTTGACAGTGATGACTTTGTTCCTCTGGTGCAATATTGGTGGGATAACTATGCTGTTTCTGGGTCTGCTTCTCATATCTTCT
>JAUPMG010000017.1:14921438-14934618 GCA_031762675.1 Pachysandra terminalis | reverse complement strand
CTCAAAGATTCTTTTTCTTTTTCAATTTTTTTAAACAAAAGATTAGCCGTTCATTTTCATAGATTTTCTTTTAATTATTTCTTTAATGCTTGTCTTATTTCAAAGTTATGCCCTTTCATTTAAATTTTATCAGGATTTGTTATCTTTTTTCCCCCGCTGTTATTCTGTTTATTTGGTTTGGTCCTTTGGTTGCTTATTGTTCTGATGTGTGCTATAGTTTTATTTATTAAAAGGCAAACAACTACCATCCAATTCACTAAACTTAATTGATCTCTGCGTCTTTATAACAGAAACAATTAAGATGGTGATGTTTTTAGTTCATTAAATCGTTGCTGACAAATATTGAATCTTGTATCTATTTGCAGGAAAGAATCCAACTTGAAACTGCTCGCTTGTACAAACTGGCAGGAGTGAACCCATTTGCAGGTAACTATATGATGGTTTATCTTATATTGCTGAGCCATTTCAACATTCACAAACCATTGATCTTCTATTTTGATGATATGATTACACGGAAGCTTTGCCAGCTTATGCACATACATAAATTCATGTAGCCTATATTCATTTATATAGCTTTAATATCTCATTCAGCTGTTCATCTACCAGGATATCAATCATATATTTTGTTGAGTGAGGCATCTGATGTGAGAGGCATCTTTACTTTAGTCGGTTGAGGTCCAGAATCTGGAAATAGTATGTTTGACAAGACGAGATTCGTCATTCCCTAGAAAGCCTCAAACTACTGACTGTTACTAATGTTTCTATGTTGAAAGGCTAAGGTTAAGAAGAAAAACCCGAGGTTTGAAAAATCAGTAGCTTTATGTTAGGGAGGTCTATCATTGAGGATATCTTCTTACTTAGACAATTAATGGAGAAGTTTGGAGAGAAGAGCAAAGACCTACTTATGGTTTTTATTGATCTAAAGAAAACTTTTGATAGAGTATAGAAAGAGATAACCTGGTGGGTTTTGGAAAGGGGTATCAATCATGTAAGTTAAGGACATGTATGAAGGAGCGCTACCTAAGGTGAGAGCAATCGATAGAGATATTTGACTTTCAAGTAATGATAAATCTACATTTGGCTACGAGTCCTTATCTCTTTTTGCTTTAATTATAGATGGATTGAGCTCTTATTCAAGAGGTGCCTTGGTGTAACCCCCCCCAAAGGGTTTAGACACCCTTTTTGTTCAATTCAGCCCACCCGTATTTTCTCCATTTTTTTTCCCTTTTCCTCATCCAAGGGTTCATTGTTTTTAGTTTTCCTTTTTCTCTGAATTTCTGAAGTCCTTTTATTTCTTTGCTAATTAGATCTCAAAGATTCTTTTTCTTTTTCAATTTTTTTAAACAAAAGATTAGCCGTTCATTTTCATAGATTTTCTTTTAATTATTTCTTTAATGCTTGTCTTATTTCAAAGTTATGCCCTTTCATTTAAATTTTATCAGGATTTGTTATCTTTTTTCCCCCGCTGTTATTCTGTTTATTTGGTTTGGTCCTTTGGTTGCTTATTGTTCTGATGTGTGCTATAGTTTTATTTATTAACTTTTTAATCTTTTAATCTATAAATATTGTATGTGGTGTGAAAAGTTTGTTATTTGTCATGTACTCGTGTTATACTGCATTTGTTTATTTGATGATCCGCTTGTTCAATTCAATTTAGATTCAGATTTTGCTTGTTTGCTTGTACCTTTACCATGTTAAATCATCAATGTCTATGACTTTATTATTGTGTGATTTATCTTGTTAGTTTGCTAATAAATATTTGATGTTTAAATTATACGTAGTTACACAAATCAGTTTATGTTTGTTGTATTCGCAACATTGCATCTCTTATTTTAGTATTTGGGCAGTTTATCTTCACCGAGCAATGTCTAAATAAAAGGGGTTTTATTTTATAATTGTTTATTTGTTAAAAAGGCATGCTTGTGAATTTATGCCAAACGCTTCGAGGCTTATACCTTGCTTCAAGCCAAGGTCTAACGCCTTGCCTCACGCCTTAGCATTTCAAAACATTATGAGGGAGTAAATGCGAAACTAGAATTATAGGGGGATTCTTTGGAATTAAAAGGTTTCAAAAATAAGTCAAGTTAAACCTAAGTATATGGATTATAAATTTATTGCAAATAATAGTGTAGTTGCATCACTTACAAGGATTGAAAATCAAGAGATTCATAAAAGCAAATACTTCTGTTATCGTGAATCGAATATCCATAAGGAAAGAGATATTGATGAGGTGTTACCCATAGAAATAGAGCTAGATTGCATAAGTGGAGAGGCATTTCTAAAGTTGCATGTGATCAACATTTTCTACTCAATTTAAAAGGTAAATTATATAGGCCCCTATTAGGCCATTTACAATGTATAAAGCAAAATGTTGGCTAACAAAGACAGGATGAGGTTGTTGAGATGGATATGTAGGAAGTCCAGGAAAGATAAGATAAGGTAAGGTATGGACATATATAAGAGATAAGATATATAAGAGATAAGATAAAAGAAAGTAGGTTAAGATGGTTTGAGCCTATAAAAAGAAGACCTAGGAGGCGAATGGTTTGGGCCTGTAAAAAGAAAACCTAGGAGGTGATTGTGAGAATGTGCAGGGAGCTTCATATTGAAGGATCTAAGAGGGTGAGAGGAGGACCAAGGAGGATCCGGATAGGGTTGGTAAAAATGATTTACATACACATAATCTAACCGAAGATATGTTTTTTGACACACTAGGATGTCAGAACATGATTCTTGTTGCCAACCCCAATTAGTTGGGATAATGCATTTTGTTGTTGTTCATTTCTTTTGTTGTCAATATGTGAATTATCATGTTTGTTATAATGTACAATTATGTTTTTCATCGTGATGTATTGATTCTTTCTGGTGGGAAATTGTGGAGGGATAGAGGTCATATCATGCATGGTTGGCATACTATGTATGTTTGAATCAAAGTATCAAATTTCTTCATAAGATTCCTCTTGGTAGGAAAAGAGTATATGCTTTGACTTGTTTTGATGTATTTAATATAATGCTTTTAGATTTCTTTCTTTGAATTTTAGTTTATCTTTGTTCCACTTCCCATTCTTCATGCAAGCCTACTCTTGCCTATTGACAATTTATAATTTCATATGGGTTATTGTTTCTGCCAGGATGCCTGCCGACACTTGCCACAATACCAGTTTGGATTGGACTTTATAGAGCTCTTTCAAATGTGGCAGATGAGGTAACATCTGACTTACAAACTGGCTGTTTTTTATTAGCCACTTTGCCTTGTCATTACTATTGGGTGGAACGTGGATGAAAAATGGAAAAGATCATTAGTTAATACTCAGAGAAAAAAGATTATATATCAAGAGCAGAGATCCTTTTCTTAGGGGAGAGAGATGGTTAGCTTTTTTTTCGGATGGCTTCTAAATATGAATGCTTTTTTATATTTGAAAACAAAAACATCTTATGTAATAAGGTCAGCACATGATAAAGAGATTATTGGATCAGGACATGTTCTTGAGGCGGGCCATTCCCTTTATATATACAATGTGTTTTTTTTTCTTCATTTTCGACATCTAATTTTGTTTTTGTTTTGCAACAAAAAAATAATTTGAAGGGACTTCTTACGGAAGGCTTCTTTTGGATACCTTCCCTATCTGGTCCAACCACAATTGCAGCTCGGCAAAATGGCAGTGGGATCTCTTGGCTTTTCCCTTTTGTTGTAAGCGCTTTGAACTGTTTGAAATTTATACTTCCTTACGTGCATATAAGCTTTGCAAGTCTTCAGCTGAAATCCTAGCTACTTTTTGGATTGCACGTACAACTATAATCTAATATCTATGTTTTATGTTTAGAATATTCATTTTAGCTTTTACATTCCTGACATGGATAGAAATCAGGATTAGTCTGTTTTTGCATTGATAGATATTGTCGTTTGAACTCCTGATATGGATAGAAATCCAGATGAGTCTGTTATTCCATTGATAGATAGTCATTGGTTCATCCTTTATCATCGTGGTAGTGTTCATTTAAAAGTTTTCATTGAACTCCTACACGCAGCATAATTTGATCATCTTGGTGGTATTCATTTAAAAGTTTTTCATGTTTCTTATACTGGATTTGGTTGTAGGTTATGCTTATTAGAATCTTATGGAACTAATTCTTCTCCCTGGTTGTCTACACAGGATGGCCATCCACCCCTTGGATGGTCAGATACATTGGCATATCTTGTCTTACCTGTGTTGCTGGTAGCCTCGCAATATATCTCTGTTCGAATCATGCAATCTTCACAGGTTGGTCATTTCTTGTTCTCTCCTCTTTACATTCATCTGCTCACGGATGGCCTGTTGGCACTGATGATCTTCTACAAACGTTTTTTCTCTCTTCCCCCCTCCCCTTCCTCTGTGAATCTTGTATACATGTGGTGCTATCAGGTTTATACCATATGTTGCATTTTGTCAGGTCTATTACCATATCTTGCATGTTGCAGATAAGAGAATGATGGCTGCTCTGTGTGAGAAGGGTCTGACAATAGGGCTAGATGTGAAGAAACCTTCGTATCTATTCATGATGTGTGTATTCTATTAGTCTGTTGTATTCGCTGTTATCACTTACTGGCTTGGCCTTTACTAAGTTACTTGAAAGTTAATGTCTTCCATTTGAAACTGCATAATTCAAGATGAAGCAATGGAAAAAGTAATCAATTTGATAAGTTGTCAGTAGCTCCAAGCAACATAGGGATTTGCATGCTTTTCAAGAAGCAATAGATTAGTAGAAGGATACATGCAGAACTCCGATGGTAATATCAATTACATGGACCCTTGCTCCAAATTGATGATATTTTTAATTCTCTTTTTCTTCTTCCAACTCTTTTTTGTTTTCCTACTAAAATAGTAGAGAATCAAGCATGCAGAACGCCAATGATAAAATGAAATGCATGGACACTTGCTCCAAGTTGATATTTTTTTAGTTCTCCACTTCTTCCTATTGTTATCTTTCTCATTTTTCATTTAATTTTCCAAGTAGTTAAGAAATTCCTGCAATTTTTGGAACATTTGCACCTAAAGCAAGCACTTTAACTTAGTTTCTTTAGAGTGAATGTTTTTCTTTTACATGGCGTTAAAACTTTATTCACTTAGTTCATCTTATGTGGTATTTGAAATACTGATTGGTGCTTAAACATGGCCATTCTTTTACTGTTTTACTGTGTGTATAAATTTCAGGGTAACGATCCAAACCTGAAGAGTTCTCAAGCTTTAACAAACTTTCTGCCGTTAATGATCGGTTATTTTTCTCTTTCTGTTCCTTCAGGGCTAAGTCTTTACTGGTGAGCAAGTGTTGTCCTACTTTTTATTATTAGTTGTTGCATTATGATAAAATCAGCTCAACAATTTATTTGGAATGTCATTGTATTGCAAGTAATTATTTCTTTTGTGCAATGAACTCTGGAATTTGCCTACTTTTCTTTTAACAGGTTTTCCCCTACATATTTTTTCCCCTTTTTTATGATGTCTTGCTGTCAAAGTTTCTGTCATCTTCTTTGAAATTACATAAGATTTTTTTACATATTAACGTATATATTTTTGCAGGTTCACGAATAACATATTGACTACAGCACAACAGGTATGGCTTCAAAAGCTAGGGGGTGCCAAAAATCCTGTGACGCGGATAAGTGATGATATTATTAAGGAAGAGCGACCTAAGATTCAGAAGTCTGTCTTGGAAGTAGACTCAACCAAAACTGGTAATAGACAAGAAGAAAAAATGACTTCTGAAGGGCTACATCCAGGAGAAAGGTTGGAAATTATAAGTTTCTAGAATCTCACTTCTTTATGTTGTTGGCGATGGTTTCAGTAGTTTGTATTCTTAAGCTGTTCCTTTTTCAGGTTTAAACAGATAAAGGAACAGGAGGTAAGGAGAAGACAGCAAAGGGAAGAAGAGAAGAGGAAAACTGAAGAGGTAGCTGCAAGTGAAGTATCAAATGAAGAACATAAGAAAGGAACCGAACCAGTCAAAAGGGAAGATGAAAGAACTGAAGCTGATTTAGTTGATGGTGGGAGTGAAAAAGTTCATTTTGTCACTCCCATTCATGATTCTTCTGAAGCTGAACTTCAAGTTGTGAATGGTGATCTTTCTGTTAGGGACTCAGAAGAAGATCAGGAAAAAATGCATGTACCTAGGATGGGTAATGATGGACCTGCTGGCAACTGTGAAGTCAGCGTGAAGGATGAGCAACACTCATGAAAATCTTCAAAAAGGTAGCCTTCATGGTGGAAGTATAATTGTGCATTTTTATTTTATTGTATTTATACACACACACATTATATATAAATATATATCTGGATGTGTTGAACTCAATTATATAGGTTATTTGCATTCATCACACAGGAGATGTAAAGCTAAACTATTAAAAAGTAAGTTATTACTTAATCACATATGAAATCTTGCAGCCAACTTATTGTTTGATGTATTCTAAAGTATTTAGATGAGAGAGATTGTATAACTATGAACAGAAGAAAATAAATTTCTTCTATGAAAAAGAATAAGGAGAGAGAAGGGAAGGGGATTGTATTAATAACGAAGAATAAATAAGTTTCTTCTATGGAATGAAGGGCGTGAAATAAAAGTAACTATTGCTATTTTCTATGTGAAAAAAATAGTTTACATATAAGAAAATGGATAGAGTGAAGGGAGACAAACTATAGTAACCTTAATTATTATCGTCAACATGAAAAAGAAAAAAAATAGATTTTGAAGAAAAAGAAGAGAGAAAATACATGTTAGCATGGTTTTCAATTGATTTCAAAGAAAATTTGAAATTTTTTCCTTTCTTGCAGTATTTGTTGTAAACCCTACACAAAAAAAATTAAATTTCAAGAATAGGGATCATTGAGTTGAGGAAAATTTGTGCCTTTCATAAAAGTTTTTTTTTTTTTGGTGCTAATTTTAAGGCGATTTAGAATCATATATGTGGTTGGTGTTCCTTGGTGGATGTACAGTATAAGTGAAATGAAATATGATGACATTAAGGTTTCTGATTATGATGCCACTGTCTACTTCTACTATGAAAGGAAAATTGAAATTATGTAGTCAAGACTCGAGAGGTCAGCCTTAGCGGTGTAAAGGGTAACAAATCAAGAATTCTCTTTCTATATTTTTTAAAAACAATTAATTTTTAATTTATTATTTGTGACTTTCATATTCTTTCAATTTGTTTATAATTATACCTATACTATACGTGTTTCATACATCATCATCAATTATGTATGCATTTTCCATAAAATTGGATTCTATATGGCATACAGAAGTTTTTCCCCCCAAAAGGACATATATTCAGGTATTATATACGTATAATACATGAATTTACCAAGGTCATCATTCAATGTTCTTTGTTTTATCTTGCTCGGGGATGAGAGATAAGAAGAATGACTTGACCTAGAATGCCCCATTCTTCTCCCAAATCAATCTCCACCCTTACCCACCACCATTGAGAGGAGTTGAGGAGAAGATCGGTTCTTTTCAGTTTCCTCTTCTCACGTATCATGTTGGAGGAAGTGTTCTTATTTTTCTAAGATCTGTTTCTGAAACATTTGAAAAGTTATCTCTAGGATTCAGAGAAATATAATGATGCTATAAAAAGTGGAGGAGAGAAGCAATTATGAACAAGATGAAACTATTATGGTTAGAAGAGATAAGGATGTCAGAAAGTGGAGGGAAGAAAATATTACGAGAAAGATAAAGAAGGTCCTACTACTAATAGTGAAAACAAATGCATGAACAATAAATAATAATAATAGGTATGCATTTTACTGCATAAATTTTTTCATGGATAAGATAACTATCTTAATATAAGGAGATATATGGAAAGCCAGTCTCCAGGACGAGGACTTCTTGTTACAAGTTGATAGCTGGACAAAATGATATGCGGTGATTCATGGTGGTAGGCAATGGTGGTGGTGGGGTGGGTTGTGGTGGGAGGTAGTGATTGTGGTGGATCATGGTGATAGTTAGTGGGTGGTGGTTTTTTTGATAATTAATCAGAATTTCATTAATCATCAATGGATAAAATATGTACAAGCTCACCAATGGTGAGCCAAAACAGTATAACTAAAAAACATGAAAAACAAAGAAGCAAGAGAACAAGCTGCAAAGGACAAAAGAGAAAGACTAATACAAACACTCACTACTCCAATCTCATGTCCTCCAAGGGAGGTCTCGAATAAAACTCTGATCTAACCACTCCTCTAGCGAGCCTGTTTCCAAGCTGGTTTGCCGACCTAGGAATATGTCTAAAGGATATCATCCTATCAGCACTCAAAAACTTCGCCAAACAAACTGTGAGAATACTGCCACGGACATCGCTCCTTTGCCTCCATCCATGAAATAATAGAAGAGAAATCACCATCTACCTCTATATGACTAAAATGCCGAACCACTGTTTCCTTCAGTCCTGCCACAACCGCATGTATCTCTGCCCGGGGTGAATCCTCCTCTCCTATGGGGCCCAAAAAGACATGAATAATGTGGCCATGTGAATCTCTAAAAACTCCTTCCACGCCTGAAGGGCCAGGATTCCCAGGGAGGACCCAAAAAAATTGGTGGGTGGTGGTTTTTGGTAGTGATGTACTGATAGTGGTGGATCATGGTGATAGGCGGTGGCTGGTGGATTGTGGTATGTGACGGTGGATGATGTGTAGACATGAAGAAAGTTCCTCTTCCTACAAGGTTGGAATTGGAAAATGAATAGGCAGTGAAATCCTTGATAAGATGAATTTCTAATTCTCAAATAACTATTCAATGATTGATTTCAAATCCTTGGATTTTAGGATTAAAATCCTTGTTTTCAAATAACTATTCTATGATTGAAGGCTTGGCTTTCAGGTCATGTCTACTGGTAGAATTGTGTGATGCCATCCCTGGAGATGGTGTTGTGTACCCTCTCAATCCAATTTCTTAAATTATATTTTGGCCTGTATAGGAGGAAAGATGCTAGGGTCTGTCCTGGGTAAATTGGATCTTAGAGGTTTTTGAGCTCAAATAATGGGGTTAGGAGGAAAGATGCTACGGTTTGTACTGAGTAAATTGGCTCTTAGAGGTTTTTGAGCTCAAATAATGGGGTTACCTATGTGTGGATTCTTACTTTCCATATTCAGTTATAGGTTGACTGGTGGAGTACCTAGCATATAATGTACAATTCGATACATCTCCATTTAGTGGCCTCATGCCACACATCCCAAAGCTGTGAACGTGTTATCTGATAAATACCTTCTCAAGTTCTAGGTTAATGCAGTGAATCTAGAATCAATACCTTTAGGTTTTCTTGTCATGATTTTGGTTTACCTTCTTGCATTTTGCGTTTATCGCGACACAAGAAAATCATTCAGAGCACATCCTTTTTCACTGTTGGAATCAGATTTTCTTTTTATCATCACATTGCAATCACTGCTGCTACCGCCATTGCTGCTACTTCTGCTAGTAATAATGCTGGTGATATTATTTGTTGAGATGGTTGTGGCTAACACCATTTTTTGCGACTACAACTATTATTGTTATTATTCATTATTCTTCTTGTTGTGACTTTCGTTGGTAAGAGGCATTTTAAAATGACTTGGGATTCATTATCAATCTCTATCCGCAATTTTCTATGAAATATTCTTTTCCATGAGCTGATATGAATATTTTGATATCAACCTGGTGAGGTCTAGGATTAATCACTACGTCTTGGACATGTGATGCTTATCCATTCTTTGTGTTTCTAGGACAAAGCAAGGCAAGATGCACTAATATACATCTTCAAGAAACAAAGTTCAGCAAGAGACCTTTTGCAGGACAAGATGAAAGATTGTACAAGATGGAAGAGAACGGGCTAATTGTTGCAATTCCAGGTGAATAATATGGATCAGTTGTTCACACATCAAACACAATAATGGAGCAATTCTGGTTCTCCCTTCTGTGCACAAACATACACGAAAGTTCACTTCATTATAGCATCAGTAAACCTGAAACGAGGAGTTTTTCAGTATGCTTGGTGGACTTGAGACCAACACCTACAGGTGTAAATTATTGTAGTTAAAGATAGAATGTCGGACTGAATAAAAGTTTGGCTTTCATGTATAAACCGTTGAAAGGGGAGTGCTACCGAGTGGATTGATTTTATTTTTCCCTTTTGGGCATCTTACTCTTTATCCTAAATGACCATAGCAACTTAGCTTTGTTCATGTGATTACATTCACACCCAACTGCACCAGCTACATCTTCAGGTTTAACATTGTGGTCAACTCCCGGCGACAAAGAATGGCAAAAGGAGCCTAGCAAGTTCTGAATCAGCACTAACAGATGGGTCTCCATTTGTCAGTTCAAATAAATGGATCAATCTCAGATTTTGTTACAGGAAACACTGCAGACGGTACGCACCCATTTCTATCCGCCTTGATATGCTCCCAAGGCTATGGTTCGTACTTCATTGGAGTAAAGAAGCTACAGATGCCAAATTGAAGGATTGGACCCAGCCAGTCCGTACCCAGATCGGCCATGTACAACCGATATCGATACAACCGGGCCAGATACAATTATTGTATACCGAGGCTTTGGACTGGTACAACCTATACAGACCGACCGGTACCAGTCCAGTCACCAGTAAAACTGGTTCAACCAATCTGATGCCTTCTTTTTTTAAAATTTATAAATTAAACCGTCCGGACCAGTATCAATCTGGACCGATCCAAAAAAGTTTTTAATTAGAAAAAAAAAAAAAAATTGGGCGATTGATTTTTGTACTGGATCCGGACCAGGATTGGTCCGGTCCCGATCCTGAGACTTTAAACTTTATTGAACACCTGCGTACCATACTTGCCCTTTGTTAACTAAAAAAAAAAATTCCTAAATGAGCATCAAATTTGCATAGAACGTTAGCTTACACTAATTTAGCATTCTTCTACTGTTCTAGCCATAGTAATTATTGCATAGATGAACCATGGGCTGGTCATGCCCTTGTATTTTTTATCCCGTCAATCCCGTCATTGTTTGGTGGAGGTTTTGTGATCTCTGTTCATTTATAGATTGGAGTTGATATATAGGATAAAAGAGGTTAATGGCAACTACGTACCCCACAACACATGCAACAGTTACTATTTCTCAGGTAGCCAATGTCAGGGATGAGATTCAAGCGGCATCGGTACTGGATGACAACCCAAAGGAAGGAAGCAACCATCCCTCTTTCTTGGCACGCTCTACATAGAACCCAAACTTCTTTTCTGCACTTGGTATATCAAGAGCCAGATCATCGAGCCCGTCCCTGATCCTCGTAAACCCTTTGGTCATCTGGTTGATGGTGATCAGACCTTCCCCAAAGCATTCCTGCAAAAGATCAAGCATTCTGTCGTTCTTTTTCTCCATTGCCATGACCAGTGCCTTCTTTACAACCTCGTGGTTGAAGAACGGCATTCCAGGATCACGAATGCACTGGCAAGCTTCGCTCACAACACCTCCGCTCTCGTGCTCCTCCAAAAGCCTTGTTATCTTGTCTTTCGCATCCTCCACGGCCCAACCCGTGCCACCGCCCCAGCACCTCAAGATTCTCTCGCCTGCATGCCTGGCAACTAGAAGCGAGCGAGCCATGTGGACTGTCTTGCTCCCGCTACAATTCGGTGGCAGCTTACTGCTGATCTCCCCCAAATTTAGTGGGGCCAGGACATCATCGATCACTACTCTGGCAAGAAAAAATACGAGCTCGTTCGAGGCATCCAAAACATCAAGTGCTGTATCCTCCGCGGATTCCAAAAGCATTTAAAACCCATCAACTATGTCTTCGGTAGAGAATGTTTCGGTATGGAGAGCAGAACAGATGCCATCTCCTTCTCTCTGTTCTTCCTGTCCATAGCTAGAGTAATCAGCTTCTTGAGGAAAACTGGATTGAATTCCGGAGCTGCAAGATCTTCGAGGCTTCGAATGAGTTCAGGGATATCATCAGCGAGAAAATACTCATGGATGATCATCACAGCCTCTTCCTTGTAACGCCTCGCTTTTGTATTGCCTTCCTCCAGCGACTCTCCATCATCACCTGATGAATTCAGAAACGATGCATCCAACCAGCCTTCCGAAACGGCTTTTTGAACCAGCAACTGGAACAAGGTCTTCGCAGACGGGATGTCAAGACAGAGGTTATCGAGGCTCTCAGCCAACCGACCAAATCCCTTTACCATTTGACTAGTGCTTATCAGGCCCTCTTCTGCTGCTGCTCTCAACAGTTTCAATAAGAACGGCTCTGCCGTTCGGATCTCCATGGCGAGGACTAGTGCCCTCTTCACAACCTCGTGATGGAAGAACAGGACGCCTAACTCCCTTGTACACCTGCATGACTCGGCCGTATCTCCACTCTCTACATATTCCCTCAACAAATCTGCAATCTTTCTTTTCACTTCCTCAACAGTAATGTGGGTACTGCCACCCCATCGTCGCTCTACAAGTTCTGCATGATGATGAGCCGACGGGTAGCTCTTCTCAGCAATTTGTAAAACCTAAAGTCCCTTGGAGGATTCGGAGAATGTTTTCTTTGCACTCGTGAGGAAAGCCGAGGGAAGGATGTCATCGACCACTGCACGTGCAATGAATAGCGCTAGGATCTCGACTGCATCAAGTATATCCAGTGCAAGGTCATCGGCAGATTCAAGAAGTATGACAAACCCTTGACTAATCTGGGTAGGGCTGATTACATCGGCGTAGAGAGCTGACAGCAAAACTGAAGCCATTTCCTTCTCCTTATCATGTCTGTCCATGGCCATGGAAATAAGCCGCTAAACAAAATAGCAATGATACTCACTTGAACCCAAATCTCTGAGATCAGAGGCTGCCAATTTCACATCACCGGTGCAGAAATATTCCTCTATGATGGCAACAACAGCTTTCTTATATTCATCTAAAGGACCAGAGACAGAAGACCCTACAAGTTGGTATGGTTCCTGTCGGAGTAAGGGAAAGGGGAGATGAGTAAAGAACTGGATTACTGCATAGGGCTAGTATTCTTATGAGTAGGAGGAAAATAGCTAGCAACTCCATTCCACTATAATGAGCACTGCAAGTACACCAAAAAGTGGTAAAATATGCAAAAATGATTAAGAACACTGATCACCTTGTCACTATCGTAGTTTGGATCATTCCGATCGGTATGTGAATCACCGTTGGTGTCAAGTAGTTTACCCCATGTCCCTTTACC
>JAUPMG010000017.1:14909395-14921338 GCA_031762675.1 Pachysandra terminalis | reverse complement strand
ACTCATCACATATTTATTGCATATTGATCACACATTACATATTCATTGCATATTGATCACACATCACATGTTTCACTCATTTATTGTTTATATGGATTACCATTGAAGAGTGGCATTGTCCCTAATTCAATCTTAAATATTATTAGACTTGTTTACTTACAAAGCTAGTGTAGCTTACGCTTTCGAGCACAACATATTTCAAGATCTATAGATGATGGACATAAGGACCATGAGGACCGAGATGGAGAACAATGATGCTATGAAGATATTATTCATTATTTTTTTTTGATAAATAAAGATATTAGTCATTTTTTAGGGTTTTATTTGATGCTTTTAGTAGAACTTGCAGTAGGGTTTATGCTATAATTCAATACTTACTAGAATTGATTTTAGTAGTCAATAGACATTGATTTGAAGCATGCGACTAGAATTATTTTCTTTCCGTTGTTTTTTGTTTGAAGGTTGTTTTGTTATGGATATTATCTTTTTTTTTGGTAAATTATGGATATTATCTTAATAATATTACTTTTCTATAACTTTATCCTATATAATATCCCACTTAATTCAATGATTTTGGTTAAGAATTGCTTATCCACTCCCATATGGATATGGGGTGAGAGTTACAACTTAAACTTGGGACTCCATTGAGATTTCCAGGTTTGGGATGTGACACCATGCCACCAACTATGCACCTGAGCTCAACGTTTTAAATACTGGAACCGGTCGCCGAACCGGTTCCGGTCCGGATCGCCGGTACAGACCGGTACCGGCCGGTCCGGAGCCGGTACAGAAAGCGAAAAAAAAAAAATTTAAATTTCAGATCACGCCGAACCGGACGGATCGATCTCCGGATCGGACGGACCGGTCACCGGACCGTCGGAACCGGCTGGCGGTATCACTCGCCGAACTGGAGGGATCGGCGGACCGGTCGCCGGATTGGACGGACCGGCGGGACCGGTTGCCGGACCGCCGGTCCATAACCCTGCCGGTATCGTGGGTTGGAACCGGACCGGCCGTTACGGACCGGTATCGGCCGATCCTTGAAACCATGCCTGAGCTAGCCTTCCAAGCATCTAAAACCTCCACAATTTCAAGCAGCGATATTCTGGAGAGCTGAATGGTGCATATATCGAGAACCTCATGGTATTATTTTTCCTTTTTTTGCGAAATTACTGTTAATGTCATAAGCATATTTGTGTTCTCCTCTATTTGTCAAATTTGTGACTTAATCCAAAAGAGTCTCTAGCTATGCTCTTCCAGGTATATCAAGCCCAGTTGAAAGACTTAAGGGTGGACAAAGCTTCAACAAGTCATATCTTTGGATGCCAACCTAGCCAAGGTAAGTTGCACTTCAAAAAAGACCTTAGAACCCTCGCACAATTGGCAAATTTATTGAGGATTCGAAGGAGCTTGAATGCCCTTTCATTTTGAGCATTCAGCAGTCTTCGGTTGGTCGAAGCTATGCTTCGATGAACCGAAGGCAGCCTTCAGTTAGTCGAGACTAAATGAAGTAGCCTTCGCTTCGGCAACCGAACCTGGCCCTCAGTTAGTTGAATACTAATCGAAGGCCTCTTCGGTTGGAAATCCAGAACTTGGATTTCTCATGCCCTAGGCTGCCTCGGACTAATTGAAGCTAACCTTTGGCTAAACCCAACCGAATTCACCTGTTGGTGATTTCCCAAGCTTTGGCTAACTGAAGACCGCGAATTGACTTTTTATTTGAAAAAATAGAGCCGTTGAGGTCAATAATATAGCCATTGGGACCTGCCGCTAACCGAAGCAAATATTTAGGTTAAGCGAAGGAAAGCCATTGGGGCTTAAAATTAAAAATAGAAGATCACTCTAAAGCCCCAAGGTTAGAGGTTTTGGAGCATTTCTTTGAACCAACTTTCCCTAACATCAAAGGCCTCCCAAAACCCTCTCCTACTCACTCCTAACCCCTTCATTGGTTATAGATAAGAGCATTCCATTGCTCATTGAAAGAGTTTGAGAGGAGAGAAACAAACCTAAGATTAGGATTGACCTAGATAGGTACACACACATCCTAGGGTTTGGCCCTTGTCTACACTTGGTGAAGCATCCATTCGAGCATCAAAGGACCAAGGAGCAAAGGACACGTCAATTGGAGCTTGAAGGAAGGGTTCAAGCATCCATGGAGCTTCTACATAGTTAAAGGTGGAGGTAGGTTGTTGAACCGAACCACCATAATCAAAAGTGTCAAAGGTTAATCAGTGAGTCTAAAAACGAAACCGAACTTGTAAAGGTTAGAGGTGAACTTACAGACAAAACCCCAAGTTGAGAGCTTGGTGGTTGGCCAATTGAAAACCACCCATAGTGAATACCAAGGGACCAAAGGAGTGGTGCCCTTGGGAGTGGATGTAGGTCGTGGACCGAACCACTTTAAATCTTTGTGTTCATTGTCTCTATTCTTGCTTCCGCTTTATATGCATCTGTTGAATGTGTTATATTAGAATAAGATTGAATGTGTTATATTAGAATAAGAATGACATGCATTCAAGTATAGAATTTACATAGTTAAATTTAATATTCTGTACTGTTCTATTGATTGGTTTGTAATTCACAAAGAATTTTTATAATTCAATTAGAACTTATTCAACCCCCTCCCCCCTCTAGGCATCTCTCAGGGCAATTTCAATTACTATAGCTCAGTGTACAAAAATTGGATCCACTACTTCCATTTTTACAGATCAAACAGCTGAATTTCATTTTAAACCTTATTAAACTTCAATATTACCTTGAGACATGGAAAACAAGGCAAAGATTTAGGAATTATAATCAGCTAGTGCACATAAATACCAGGGTAAGATAAATTCTTGATTATCATATTTGGTTCATTCTTTTAGAATAATTGTACTATATTGGTAATCCACAATAGTACATTCTTTTCAGATAAATTAGACAGGCGTTGTTATAAAATTTCAAATTGAGAAATAAAGAAATTTGGAAATTCATAAAAACAGAAACAATTTCCTTCACCAGCTCCAAATACCCGCTAAGAATTAATTTGCAATAGAGTATGAAAAGAGATAATTATGCATTACAAGACACACAAATAGTAACCTAAATCATTTGCTGAACCTTGTTTCACTCTGGAAAAAAAAATCTGAATCTATTCATGATAGAACGATAGAGAGGGTTTCAGATCAACCGGTGAAACGCCATTAAGAAAAACGGCAAATCAAATTAGAAACACATTAGCCTAGTTCATCGCATTAATAGTAAACAGCGATTATCAAAAGAACATTACCTCAAATGTGCAGACAAGATCGCGTAATAAAAGCGCCAAGCAAACAGAACCTCTGAGCTTAAAAATGGAGAAAATTAGCGATTGAAAACCTAATCGACCATTGAAGTCCAAAGGGTTTCAAAACCAAAATCAAGGAAGAGAGACCAAAGAAAAAGAATGAACCAGCGAAAATCCGAGACTCTCATAGCTTCGATTCGATTACATGTACACATCATTCGTCTCTACGTGGCAGAGCTTCAGTAAGTAAGTTCCTCCCGTCTACTCGGATCGGGTCGACAGGACCCACAGCCAATGACATGGTTGGACTGTGCCATATCCGCAACCCATAAATAAATTTGATTTTAATGATTTGTTTATTTAATTTAGGGTGAATTACATTCACGCCCCGTGGGTTTAACATAATGGCAACAAATACCCTCAAACCTTAGACATCACACAGACTTCCCATATAATTTGAAAGTATGTTACAACAAATCCCTTCGGTCAGTAACCGTCAATAAAGTTAACCAAATATTTGCTTTTTTTGCTTATAACAGTATATTACAACAAAAATACCCTTATATACATTGTTCAATAATCCTAAGAACAAGATAGATGATTTATATGAAAGAACAAAGAAATTTCGTAATATTGAAAATTATGAAAACTCCTAAGAATAAAAATTAAAAAATAAAAAAGAAACTAAAAATAAATAAATAATAGTAATAATAAAAAATAAAAGTTTAAAACTAAAAATAAATCAAATCAAAAAAAAAAAAAAAAAGATATTTATTATAGTTATTATTGATTGAAGCGTATTATGGTCAAATGATCAATTTTTGTAATTATTATTGACTGAAGGAATCAGTTTCTGTTAAAGATCGTTAGACTCCTCTAGTTTGGTCCAATAAGGGTGTTGGTTGTAAATTGTAGTGGCTAAGGTTTGAGGGTACTTGTTGCCACTATACCAAACCCAAGGGGTATCAATGTAATTCACCCTTTAATTCATCTTAATTCTAAGTAGTTATATAACATTCTTCAACTATAAGAGTTATTTTCTCTTCCAGACTTATTCTTTTGTTTTAAATTGGGTTAATCTAAAATCCTTCTAATAAAAGAGCCCTATTCTTTTCAAAGTCTTTTCATTTGCTCATTCCTTCTAGTTATCTTTTCTTTTCTTTTTCTTTTTTTTTTTTTTTACGCTAACAGTAATAAACAGGTTTTTGCTTTTGAAACTCTCTTCCTTCTTTGCATCTTTTCACAGAATCTACATTTTTTTATTCGATGGATCTGAATTCAGCTTTTTCCTTTTTGCTTGTTATGATATGAAAGACTAAAGATCTTGTTTATTACATTGCTGTTTTTGTTTTACTTGCAGGTTCAGAGACTGGAAACCAATGAGTTCATATAAAAGGTTAAGATTCCTCAGAAGATTCTCTTTGTTTATTTACTTATTTATATTTTCTGGCCAAGACTCTGTAGTAAACAAGTTTATTGTTTGGATTAGTTAAACTCTGTTTTGAAATAGTTTCAGCAGTTTGGTTCTTCTTTTTTGAATATAGAGCTCGGATGCTGCAAGCTTCTGCAGTACCAATGGATGCTGATGGAACACCAAGTGAACAATGCCAGAACATGGTTGTTGAATCCATTGCTGCTTCGCCAATCGGCTCTCCTCCAACACTTCAATCGCAAGAACAACACTGCTTTAATGAGAACTCAATCCCTGGAGAATTTCCGTCGGATTTAGATCACGACATTGCTGTCCGTATCCTGAGAGGCAATAATTTGGAACCTCAAGATCTTGCAAACCTTGAGGCAAGTTCATGTCACTTGTTTTTGTTTCATAATTAAGCAGTTTTTTTTTTTTTTTTTTCCATCTTTGGTTATTTGGATTTCTACAGTTGCGATGGCAGGCAACATGCTCATACTTCAGGCGTACACCTGAAATCTTTAAACCTGATTTCAACCTGTCTATACCGGAGCTCGCCGCTCTGAATATGTGCAAGGAGCGAGCCATATTTAGGTCCATGACAAAAGAAGAACAACAGGTTCTAAAACAAAAGTGTGGAGGGTCATGGAAGCTGGTGCTGAAGTTCTTGCTGCTTGGGGAAGCATGTTACAGAAGGGAGAAGTCACAGGCAATAGCAGGACCAGGTTATAGTATCGTGGTGACATCGTAAGGGGATGTTTATTCATTCGGGTCTAACAGATCAGGCCAACTTGGGCACGGCAACTTGGAAGACGATTGACGGCCTCGCCAAATCAGGTTCTTAACTTCCGTTGTTGTTTCAGAAATTCGTATGTTAATAGTAGTGTTAGGGACCATTTGCTCTAAGAGCTCAAGCTCTTAGAGAACGGCACAACAGTGTATATCAAATGGTTCAGTACCCCGGCATGGGTGGGATCTGCATGGAACAACACACCCGTGGGAGAACACAAGGCACCGAGGCAAACACACACCACACCTGCATGGGAACAACACATCTGTAGGAAAACAAACACACAAACACATACCCCTGGGATTCAAACACTACCTCCCACTCTAATACCATGTTAAGAACCACTTAATCTAAAAACTTAAGCTGTCAGAGAACAGCACAACAATGTATATCAAGTGGTTCAACAAGTATAAAAAAAAAATGAAAATATATATATATATATATATATATATATATATTTGAGTTTGAACAACCATTAAACAAATACCATTAATGTTGCACAGTTCATTGCAAGGAATAAGAATTATCCAGGCAGCAGCTGGGTCAGGGAGGACAATGCTGATCAGTGATGCAGGACAAGTTTATTCCTGTGGGAGGGGCTTATTTGGAGAAAAGGATTATCAGAATCTGGAACCTGAGCCTAATACAACTCCACAACCAGTTGAGTCCTTGAAGAACATATTTGTGTTTCAAGCTGCTATAGGGAATTTCTTCACAGCAGTTCTATCCAGAGAGGGAAGGGTTTATACGCTTTCTTGGGGCAGTGGTTTCAAACTTGGTCATCAAAGTGAGCCCCTTGATCAGGAGCCTCATCCTCTGTTAGCACTGGTGAACAAACCCATTGTTCAAATAGCAGCCGGTCATTGCTATCTTCTAGCTCTGGCTTTTCAACCAGGCGGCATGTAAACCATCCCACGATATCCAACATCTTTTCATTTTTAGCTATTTATGTTCATAATCAATTAACTGTTTTATTTCCATATATCAGGTCTGTTTATTCAGTTGGATGTGGTTTGGGGGGCAAGCTAGGACACGGCTTAACATATCAAGAGGGATTTCCTCAGTTGATTGACCATTTTCAGGCTTTGAATCTTCAGCCCATGATGGTTGCGGCTGGTTGTTGGCATGCTGCTGTAGTGGGTCGGGACGGACGAGTGTGCACCTGGGGTTGGGGCCGTCATGGATGTTTGGGTCATGGGAGCTTCTGTCTTGAATCAGTTCCTAGGGTGGTTGAAGCCTTGAACAATGTCAAAGCAGTTTATGTAGCCACTGGGGAGTACACAACCTTTGTTTTGTCACAAAATGGCGAGGTCTATTCATTCGGTAATGGAGATACATCTAGTCTTGGACTTATTGCAGATGATGAAGAGGTCTGGCTAGCATTCTATAGCTTCATTCCCTTGTGTGCTTATTTATCTAAATTAATTTTGTTTCAATGTGTCTTTACATAACAGGAAGAAGGGGTCATAAATGTTCTCAAACCAACACTGGTGACATCGCTGAAGGAGATGAAGGAACAAGTGGTACAGATCAGTCCTACTAATTCCGTAGCGTGGAATGCGCACACACTTGTGCTCACTGAATCAAGGAAGCTATATTCATTTGGTGCAGGAGATAAGGGGCAGGTGGGTATGGAACTTGTTGGTGACCGGAGCGCGAGGGAAAACCCAGAGGAGGTCAATATCAGTCTCAGTTAGTTGAAGATTTCTTTACCTCATAGTAGAAGAGTTGCATCAGCAACCCCTATAAACATCGGGCGGCAGTTTTTGACCTTTCATGCATTATTTATTCATTTATTATTATTTTTGGTTTATAAGTTTTAATCAGTTGATAACTGATACTGTTAGTTTTCTTTCTAAATTGTTTAAACGTACAACTCATATCATTATGATTTCTTCTCTCCAGATCCCTATTTATATTGTTTATGCTCTAAAATTACCAAATTCATATCATTATAATCTCTATTCTCTCTGATGAACCCTCTACTAGAGAGAGTAAAAAAAAAAGACTGCCAGCCTCTAGTTGCTTTTCTTAGGGTTTAACAGCATTTGTATCTCAGAGTTGAAGGGAATTTGGAGTACAATTTATATTTACAGCTATGAAGAGGAATATGTTCTCCTATTCACATGAGAGCTAAGGAAGTCTCTGGTTTTCATTTTTCTAATGTACAGAACAGGAAATGATTCAGTACATTCTGTTGCCAAGAATGCTGTCTCTCAAAGATGGCTGAGAAGCCTCTCTGGATTGACTGGCTATCATTTTTCAGAAGGATGTAAGTTATGTGAAACAGTTCATCAAGGAAATTTTTTAAAGCATTTCATTAAAAAAAATTTAAATAAATTTAAATAACATTAAATCTCTTAGTACCATTTGAATTTTATGGATGACAGGCCTTCTAATGAGGAACTTTAAAGAAAGGGAAAGTGTTGGCGATGTATACTTCCTATTTCCAGCTCTTTTTTTACTATGAATACTGTCTAATACTTGTAAAAGAGGAAGCCAAATGACCCTATATAATAGGGATCCTAATAAATATGTTATAAGCAAATAACTTTAAGATATTGAATATTTGTTTGAGAAAGTGGGCCAGTCTGTAGCCAAACTCAGTTGTGTATAACTCTTATGCTAAAGAGATTAGAGAAATTGTTATATGAACATACCTTTATGCTGAATTGTGGTTTGACATACATAATCACAAGATCTATGAGATGCTTACAATATGTTGGGCAACGATCTCAATGCACTGTCAACTCCCCAATTGCAGTTATCTGTTCGACATTGCAGGATTACTCTACTTAGCAGTTGCACAGGGTAGGACCCATTCCACTAAATTTGATCTTTGGCGTGGTTGTCTGAGCTGCCAAGCCTGCAATACCACATATCCATTCCAATCATTTCCAACTATTGAGATGCAGGATCAGGCGGATCAGCAATAAAGAGATGTGCCATTACCTTTCTCAATGGAAACTTGGAAGCTCCCCAACAATGAACCTTTGAGTTCATTCCAGAATTTTCCCTTGCTCTGCAGTAAAAGATAATACTGTTTAACATCAATAAAACCTTTTGTGCTTAGGATAGTTAGAAGTGTTGATATCATTTTATAATCATAGAGTTTCTATCTTCAAGCTTGGTGGGTGGCTGTGAGTGCTAGAACTGAACTGCTTACCCTTCCTCATCTCCGGAGTTATTACTGAGAGTGTTGGAACTGGAGCAAAAAATGTAAGGATCTGAGGAACAGAAAAATGTTTCGAACGATGTTTTCTGAGGAATAGACAGGTCAAGCTTGTTGGGTGGCTGGATCCTCAAACAGATTGTCTGAGAAGCATCAGGTGAATGTAACCTTCCATGAAGCCTCACAGTCGAAAAGCAACTTGGCTGGTTATCAGGTTCTTGAATGGAGAAAACCTTGGCTTCTTGCTTGTTTCCCTTGACTCCTGACTTGGAACCTTCTGCTGTGTCATCTTGAAATGAACTGTGGGATGTGGTTGTCCCAGTGTTTAGAGCCTTTCTTTCACTATTTCTAACTATAGTTGCTGCTTCTATATGATGAGAACAAGCGCGTGACATCTGAAGTGCACAATCAGAGGAATATTTATCAACAGGTTCTTCCCTTCTCATGGCCTTCTTAGAGTCAAAATCAGAATTATCCGATTGATTCTGTCCATCTTCACTGGTTGAATAAGACTTTTCCTGCACTCTGCGAGAACAACTCAACAAACTAAAAGATGGTTTCTTCAATTTGGCATTCTTCATTGAAGAAGCACAAGGCACAAGATTGATTCTTATTTCTACGTTACAACCCAGCACAAGTTGAAGAGAACTTGCAATCAGCTTCCATGACTTCTCTGCCCTAGAAACATGGTCGGGACGACAGAATTCCACTTCAGCTACTGCAAGGCCTGAAATTTATATAAGGAACCATTGACTTCATGGACTTCTGAAATCAGATAAGTAAACGTGAAAAAGGACAAAAAGAAAAGGAAAAGGAGGGGAGATATCTCAATGTCTGATTGGTAAACCCCAAATTTACAGTAGTGGATACTCTATGTTACATGGATTCGCCCATCAGCCTGCCGAATTACGTGTCCATACGTGTGGACACAGGTTCAAAAAATAAAAATTTAAATATATAGCCGTGTCCTCGAATCCTATTTTTTATGGTATGCCAAATCCAACACCTCGTACCCGTGTCGAACTCCGACACATGTACCCATACCTATGCAACATAGTGGATAATTGACTACATCAAAGTGACCGAGTTTGACTAAATCTGACCAAGCCATTCCGGTGTCTCACGGTACAAAGACAAACATGGCCTACTCGTCATATAAACTCCATATAAATGTGACAGTTGTTCATCCTAATTTTTACTGAGCTACATTTTCTGGAAGTTGGCCAGAAATTGGGTCTGATTCTTGACAACAAAATGCAACTGTTCCAGGTTGATATGTGAAGCTCAATCACCTAACACATGCGGGTGTCTTACAATAAAGCGAATAAAAAATACATGATTTAGAAACATGAGTAGTGATGCAAAAATACTCTAATCAATAATAATTATTCTTTTTCTCTCATTCTCTCGCTTGTTCATTTCTATCAACAAACCCTTTTGTATCAATGTTTTCAAACCTGGACCAGACCCGACAATTGAGCCATTTATACTGTCAATAGGTGGTCTTCCTATGTGGCTGAAAGCCAGAAGCCATGATGAGCCAAGTTTCCTTTCAGGTTCAATCTCCAGTTCAGATGTGATTTATTGTTTTGCACTTCAGGTTAATAAAAACTGTTGGTGACCAGATCAATAGATCTTTTCTTGCGATGCTCTATCCTCATCTTTCTTTAATCAAATCAGCACAGAGGTGATCACCACCCATGTGTTATGCAATAGAAGGGAAAAAAAGAAAAAGAAAAAAAAACAAATTTCTAGATGCATGTACCTTGGTAGACACAAACAGAAGACAACTTCCCTTCTTTCTGTAGAAAGCTCTTCAGCGCATTTGATTGGCATCTTTCTATGGATCTCTTCCAAATAGATTCCAACTTACCCTTACAATCCCTCTGCCTCTCTGAAGTTTGACACTTGTTATCATCACATGATGAGCAGACCGAATGCTTTAAACTCTCCCCCATTGAAGATGTGATGCAAAATCCACCGTCTGGTCCCGAGTAATGATAAAAATGGGTATAAAAATTAGTGCATTCCTTATACTAGATCAACTAACCTAATAAGTCATTAGTAAGTAATAATAAATAATGATGACCATTCTCACCTCTCTGGTGACCCATACTCAGACACGCTCTTGATTCATTCACATCTAAGCAAGAGGAATCTGCAGAACTTAGCTGTAAAAGTGCTACTGTTAGCCACGTTGTTTGATTCTTTGCTGTCCGTAACTGCTTCTCTGTTTCAGAAAGTATCTTTAATGCATGCCTCAGCCTCTGCAAATCTGCTTCAGCTGCAAAAAAAAAAATAATAATAAAATAAAATAAAATAAAATATGAATATAAACATACACACAAAGATCATTTAGTAAGACAACAAATTGATTAAAAATAAAATGTAAACTTAAGATACTAAAACAAAGTCCAAGTGTGGACTTTGACAACTGTAATATTTAGAGTAGTTCAATACCATAGAAATATTAGGAACCAAATAATATGGTAGGGGATAACATCTGCAGAAGATCGAAATTATTGGTGCACTTGATTTGGTACACACTGAGAGAATGCTTTTGACATTTTTTTTTTGATATCTCCGTGCTGTGGTCACTCGACCACCCCCCATAAGGGAGACACGGAATCGAACCCCTGACCCTCCCCACCCCATGCCTCTTTTGAGGGAATGTCCTACCAACGTCCCGAGGACAAGAGGACAAATGCATTTGACATTTGATGACAGACAAAAACTAAAATTTCATCCTGAAAGATCTAAATAAAATTAAAGGTATAAAATAGTTAAGGTAATATAGACGAATTTAATTAATTCACAAGAAAACAGCACCAATGGTAAACGTCAAATCAAATTTCCACTAAATGCATCCTACATTACGATGCTGTTAATAAGGCATGTCATTTTGCCTCCATCAAATGTGTGGCCTATCAAAAAAATGAGCTATCCCAATTATTCAACAAGAGAATAATACTTTCATCGAACATGTAACCCACCCAATAAATGAAAATTTCCTCTAGATCAGCACTTTAACACCAGTAAGATATCTTTTATGTATCACCAACTTGCTATGATTTTTGGGCACACTGAGTGGGATTTATCACGTGCATGGTCAAACAAGACTACTGTATCATAATGATTGCAAAACAACATTAAAGAAAGAAAAAAAAATGATAAATACAAAAACGTTGCACTTACAAGCATTTCTTCCGACTTCAGAAGTACCCTTCCGATATCTACCAGCAAGAATGTCCATAATGAGATTTGCTAGCTGTGAAATCAGTTGCATAGGATCAACTCTTGATCTC
>JAUPMG010000017.1:14863713-14889633 GCA_031762675.1 Pachysandra terminalis | reverse complement strand
TGAGAGAGAGAGAGAGAGAGAGAGATGGGGGGGGGGGGAGACAATTTAGTATAAGAGAACTTTCAATGGAGTGAGAAGATGTTGCTCTTATTTAATTCTGTGAGAGATGAACAAATACAGATAGAGAAGCATACTGGAAGCTTCTTGAATAAATTATTTTCTTCTTATTGGAGAAACAGAGATAATTTTTTGAGGTTTTGCAAAAAAGGATTAGGGAGCAAGAATGCTCGTTTGTTAAAATTGAGAAGAGAAGAGAAATAGTCCTACAGGGAAGAAAATTTCAGAAATAAATTAAAAAGAGAAAAAACACGATCACCACCAAAAAAAAAATGAGAAAACGGTTGATACGCTCCTTTAGATAAGTGAGAAAAGAGTAAAATAAATCAAAAAATTTATAAAAAAATATGTGAGATAAAGATAGAAAAATAGTTAAGAATACAAAGAGTTGGAATATCAAACCGAAAAAATATTAATTTATTATACACATTTTAATAAAGTCTCTCTTCCCAATGAAACACATTCGCATTTACAAAAATACCAACTATTATTATAAAAAAAATAAAAAATTGAAGTCCATTATGGAATATTACTTTAATATCTATATATATATATATGTGTGTGTGTGTGTGTGTGTAAAAGATATAAGATATGTTGTTTTAACTCTTAATAAAGTCACTCTCTTTTCACTAACTTATCGCATTTATAGAAATACCCTTACCATTACTTGCTATTGTAGAGAAAAAATAAAAAAATAAAATTGAAAAACTTCAAATTTAATATCTTAAGTGTGAGCTTCTTAAATCTTAATAAAATATTTCTCCTTCCAATGAGCTATCGTATTTAGAGAAAATACCCTTACCACTAATTGCTATTATAGAGAATTTGTTTTTAAAAAAATAACATAAGTTGACACGTGTCTATTATGATATTGCTTTAATATATTGAGTTTAATCTTCTTAAATCTTAATAAAGTATGAGTATTTCCAATGACCTTCATATTTATAGAAATACTCTTACCACTAATTGCTATTGTATAGAAAAAACATAAAGTTTTCTCTTTCCGAAGATCTATCATATTTACATAAATTCCCTTACTACTAATTGTTATTGTAGAGAAAAATAAAATAAATTAAAAAAGCAGAGGTTGACACATGTCTGGGCTGGGTATTACTTTAATATAATAATATAGATTTCATTTAAATATGTAATATATGTTGACAATGAATAATTGGTTGGTTAAACTGGCTTGAACCATGATAAAAAAAAAAATTCTGGTCTCGTCCGTATGTGTAATCGAACCTAAACCAACCATTTGACACCCCTAAAAACTAGGGGTGCAAAGGGCCAGGCTAGGTCGGGTTCGGACCGGGCCATAATCTACAAATAAAAGCAATTTTGTTGGCCCGAGCCCACCCAACCTGAGCTTTGAGCTTAACAATATTTGTCAAAGTCCGCCTATGGTATCCATTTGCCAAGCCTGAGCCCGTCCATATTTGTTTTGGAAAAAAAACAACTATTTTGTTGATGCTAAGATTCGAACCCAAGCCTTCAAGAGCAAAAATATAGAATTCTGACCACTAAACTATAATAATAAGTTTAAGTAAAGATTATATATTATTCAATAATTTTGGACTGGGTCAGATCGGACAAATTTAATATAAACTCGAGTCCAACCCAAAAACTGACCGGAACTTAAATTTTAACCCGGCCTTTCGGCTACTAACTTTTGCCCAAACCCGCTCAAATATAGGGCCGGGCGGGTCACCTGGCCCATTGCCACCCATTCTAAAAATCTTGTGGAGGCCTTGCAAGTCAACAAAGGCATACTTTGCAAAATCTTGGAAACCAGAAACAAATCATAATTGTGTTTGACCTTCACTCAAAGATCTTACTCCAAAATAATAATTGATTAAAGTGAAATAAAGAGTTATATAAGAGAGAGATATTATGACTTGTGATTTATGATTAGCCCCAACACTGAGCACATGACTTCGAATCATTAAGGGGTATGTTGCTCCCATTTGAGCTTATTAAATTATGATTATTCCTCATATAAGCTGACTGGCTCCTAGTGCTAACTTGCGCATGTAGCGTATTACACATCATATTACACATATTGGCCGGATGTTTGCAACCCGATTTAGGATCTGTTTGGTAATCAAGAAAATGCCAGAAAGAATATGAGAAAGTAACATGTATGAAATTAATATAAACGATTGATGTTATTTGGATACTAAAATAAATTTGTATAATTATTAGTGAAAATTATGTAATTGTGCATTTAGTTAATAAAAAAATCTTAAGAATCCTAAACGTAATGTTCAATTATGCCCATATATCACAAGTTATATTTATGTTATGTCAACTCTTGTAAATTCGAAAGTTTAGGAAGGGCAATATAGGAAGAAGACCAAAAAAAAAAAAAACTTTTATCACTCATTTTCTGATAATCTTATAAGAAAAGAAAAAGAAAAAGAAAAAAAGAAGAGTTTTTTATCATTCATTTTCTCATGATTGGGTGAACCCCATCTTTTCTTTTCTATTCTTGGAAGCCAAAGGTACGCGGCATACAAGAAAAGTGTGCTTTTTAGCATTCTCTTCAAACCTATTAACTTCCAAACGGGGCCTTACGGATTTCTCGTTGTACTGGTCACGAATCTTAGGCCCTGTTTGTTTGTTTTTCCTAAAAGGAGAAACAATTCTTTTGAAATTGATACTTATAAAATGCTTTTTCTTAAATTACTTCAAATGAAAACCAGAAAACATGATAACTGTCTAGACTCTAGGGGCATGTTATATATGGGCCGTGCTTCATTAAACAAGGAAAGATGTAAATTTGAAATATATCTATTTGCTCGTAAGTGTAAGGTCAGGAAGTGCAAACCAAAGAAGATCTGATGATGATGGATGAGATCCGATAATGTGAAACGGGTTCGAGTTCGACCCATGTGGAATTGATAAGGATGATGGGTCCGGGTCATTGTGGCACTGAGCACACACATGGGTTGTTCCGCCCCATGTGATGATGCTGTTGACCTTTCTCTCAATATCCTTTCTCACACATGGATACTTTATATTGAGAAACATACTGCAAACCCCACCACGTTTAGTGAAAGTATATTATGGATATGTAATCTAGGGCCGTCAACGAGCCAAGTTTGTGCTCTATGATTAGGTTTGCGAGTTGAGTTTGAGCCGCAAAAAAAAAACTCATTATCTTAACAAGTTTGAGCCGAACTTGGATAGACTCATCTTAGTTAAAATTCGGCTTGATTTGTATATAAAATTATACATTCATATTCTTATCTTATATTATATATATATATATATATCTTATATAATAAGAATTATTTAATATAATATTAATGCATTTGTACTAAGTTAAGCTTTTTTTGTGAGTTGGGTCTTTTACAAACCGAGTTTTTTGTGAGTTGAGCTTTTGCAAGTCGAGTTTAAACCCAAAATATTTTAACAAGTCTGAGTCCAAAGTCTTTTAACAAGCTTACACCGAGCCCAAGCCTTTCTCAAGATTTACAAGCTTGAGTTAAGCTAGGCAAAGCTCAGATCGGTTCAACTTATTTACAACCCTAATGTAATACTCCTTGCCTCTCTGCAGATTTTGTAACACACCTCCTGAAAATATATATATATATATATATCAAAAACACATTAATTTCATTGTTTTTTTTAGCTAATTATGCTCATCAATTCAATCCCAATTGCCTAAATAAGGTTGTATTAGCCATTAAGGTTTAGGCATGAACCAAATTAGTGAAAAATCTTAAAATTTTCTTTTAAAAATGTTGTACATATATTATATTCAAGTCTACCCTATGATGATGAACATGAATATATATATAATACCCAAAAGCCAAAAGGGAGGAGTAGCAGTGATTGGAGTAAGAGGCTAAGAGCAGGCCATGTGCAACGTCCAAGTCTGGATTGCCTAAGAATGGTACATTTGACGCGAATTGGTTTGACAACAAAGCCCTGGTCAGAGGGACATCCGTGCACGCATGCCGGGCCATTATGATTGCGCCGTGCTAACCATATTGAAAGAACGCCATCGGTTTATAAAAAAAGAAAAAAGAAAAGAAAGAACGCCATCTTCTAAAAGCAATCTTGATTTAGAAGAACAAACCTCCCTCCACATAAACCAACCAGTACCGCATATAATATATTATTCGAGTAGGAAACAAAGAAAAGATAAAGATAACCAAACAGTTACCAATGCTCTGTCACTGCATTGAATGGTGGAACGTTAAGTTAATCCCTTAAGATTCTAAAGATTTGATGGCCAAAGGTATTTTGGCCTGTCTCATGACTCTCATCTCATGGGTTTAGTTACCTAATGTGCTTGTCTTAATTTTCTTGTTATGTAGAGGGATGATGTTGTCAGTCCAAACCATCCACCTTGTGAGGCTTTCTAAACAAGCCATATAAATGATACTTCAATCCATATTATCCCACTATAGATACTTATGCAGTAGGTGGAATCAAGACAAAGAATAAGCTACAACCACTCAAGAAAGATGCGGAATTTAGGATTTTTTTTTTTTTCCCACTGAATTTTAGTATATAAGGTTAGGGTATTCCATAGAAAGTACCCGTAGACAAGTGTAGTTCATTAGAAAAAACTTTGAAGGCTAACTTAAGTTTTAGATTTTAGTGAACTTTTGTTAGATTTTTTTTATGGTATTAACCACAAAATGTAACGTATTATTCCAGTTAAGATTGAAGCTGATTTGAGGTTAATATGTTTCTTAGGGTTGCAGAAATGATCGGTTGGAAATAAAAACGTTCTTTTAGAAACTCATTTGATTCTCCTAACATGATGATCCTCGAATTCTCTCTCTTTTGAGTTTCTTAAAAGCTCAGAAGCTTCAAAGCCACATTAATCGTAATTTTGAGTCGTGGAGGATATAGCTAGTTGTTCTTTCAAAAGTAAATTTGATTACTCTGAAGACATTCCCTCTCCCTAGTTTACTAGAAAATAATTGGTTTCTATAATTTTTTTTATATAGAAATTATCCTTTAAAACTATCCAAACCAACATTATCGCAATTGACAAGTGGCAAATATTCAATGGCTTTCATAATTATCCCTCATAATAGCTCCAAGCTTTGAAGTACAAAAGCGTTACAATATAGGTGCTTAATGCATCTCCCGCAAAGATAAGAAGTACGTGTTGAAGATGTTTACAGTTAGGATAACAGATTGTACGATTATATGATTGATTTGTTTCTTTAACCGATTGTACAGCCGTAGGGCTTATTTTAAAATGTTTCTAGATTATATATTCTTTTTTCTCATTTATAGTTAGGCTTGATTTTATAAGTTGTAATGTAATGTTCTTATTCATAATATGAAAAATATAAAGAAGGAATCGTTTCAGATCTGAAAATTGTTCCAGATCTGAAAATCGTTCTAAATCTTAAAATGGTATTAGGGCCACGCTCAGATCGTTACGCTCGTTGCGGAATACCACGCTAGACAACATAGACATGATGTTTTCATCCAACTACACGTCGGAACTGTCTAAAACAAAATCGAATCCTGTTGTTGTAGGCCCCCCACCTCACCCCACCCCACTAAGCACTAGAATATGTTGTCGAAATAGAAGGGATAGCTTTAGTTCTTATGTTGACACGTTAACATCTCCTCCGGCTCCTGGTGGCTAAGACATCACAATCCAAAAGGCCAAATAATAAATGTTGTTTGAACGAACCCGCATTTAGGTGGGTTCACCCGGACCCTTCTACCGGGACAATCTCATCCTTAACGTTCCAATCTGTCCCCATGTTCATCTGCTTTCACGTACATTTATTTATACTACATGACTGTATTATATGCCAACCGTATAGACATAGAAACATCTTTGGGAAGTATCTACACCAGGGCCTGTCGGTGAACAAAGTTCCACTATTGTTTACAGCTGGCAATGAATCGGGTTTGGATCCGTTCGATATACGGTCAATTCAAACATGCTCATTTAAGAAAGGGGTCACTCGGATTTGAGCGGGTTTATAGCAAAAACCTGCATTAAGAAAATTCTAATGTTGTCAATATGGTCTCTTTTCTTTTTGGTCGAGGGAAATTCACTTAAAGGCCTCGTAATACGATCGATCAAAAGAATGTGATTATTTGTGTAGTTATGAGTGTGCCAGAGGGATTATGACTGTCTTTCACAGTGTCCTCGTAGGCTTTCGAGTTCGGGCACCTAATTGCAGCAGAATTGGAACTAACCGGAGTTCCTATAAGGAAATTGGTCATACAACCGACCACCGTGTTCAATCAGGCAATTTGTGAAATTTAGGGTTTTTCTTCCGATAACAAGAAAGAAAAGAAAAAGACAAACACAAGGCCTGCGACCAAAACCAAACCAACCAGAACTGTAGGAACTTTCCTAAATGCTCCTCCATTTGCCGGTAACACCGTTTGATACTTGCGTGACATGCTCTTTTTAGGTATAAACACGATCCAAATCCCTTGTAGATTTGAACGGATTGACTGGCCGGGTTAGATTTTGCCATCTCTACTAATGTGTAGTAAGTCTCACAAAATTAGATGTATTTGAAATATAATTACCGTCTGATATATTGATATAAGACCATCCAAGCTATATGTATATTCTTAAGGTAGTAATATCCTAGCTATTGAAGATTTACGATCACATGATTCAAGTTTAAGGGGCACTGATTGTGTTACACCGCGAGGGTTGGATGATTGTGTTATAAATACGTCAGGTTACGTATTGATTTACGATCACTGTTTCCTTCCAGTGGGTCCCACCTAAAAGGCCTTCCACGTGGTGATTTTAGGCTGGACCACGCATCCAGTGGATGAGAACGTTTGTGAGTGACTGTCCAACGACCAACCAATAATCGAAGGGCCCAAAACCTACGCAACTAATAGTTGGTTAATAGACTCTGTGGCTTTTCATTTGATTCCTTCGATGAGGCTTAACGTTGATTGGGCCCACGTTGGAATTTGTTGATCCAATACCTGGAATCAACGGCTTACGTTCACCCCCGAATTCAAGATCAACGACCGAGAGATGAGACCTAGTCGGGTCCAAGGGACAAGAATCAGTTGTGGGGAACACAGCTCACATGGGAGAACGTGCCTATCCTTGTAGATACCCAAGTCAGCAAAATGACGGATAGTACGGCCCCGAGTCCGGCCCGTGTGTCGGTGGATTATCAAATTACCACGTGGCATCCTAAGAGCTCATCATGATTCCAGGTCAGCATCATCGCCGACTCCTCGTGAAATCCCGGCGCGGTTTACGGTTAACAAATAAAAATAACTAAAAAAACGGAATTAAAGTAAAAAAGAAGAATCTCTCCAATCATAAAAGCAGAAGCATGTGCTCCATTCAAGATTTTCTGTCTCATTTATTGTCAATTAAAATAATAAATTAAATATTTTAATGCTAATCTTGGAAAGGTGAAAATCAGAAAATCCAGTCTCCTTATCGGAATATTTATATCGATCTTAAAAACATATATTTATAATGAAATAATTAATATTGTTATTATTATTATGTTTTTGAAAAATATAACAGAAACACAAAGAATACCTGATCTAACGGCCTTAACCAGATGTGAACGGAGAAAGATGGAAGAAAATGAGAGGAGTGATTAAAACACCGACAAAAAGTGAACTACAGTGTCGATATCACCGTTAACTCAGTGATTCGGACGTTTTAGCTCAGTGATTGGCTGATGTCAATGAGTCGAGAATCATAGCTTGGCTCGACTTTGAGTTCGGCTCGTTTGAACAATATGAGCAGAGCTTGAGCTCTATAATTCGGCTCTTGAGTTGAGCTTGAGCTTGAAAAAAAGCTCTTTATCTTAACGAGTTTGAGCTGAGTAGATATAGGTTCGGCTCAGTTATAAAACTATACGGTCATACTCTTATATCTTGTATTATATATTAATATATTATATTATATATAATAACAAAAATCATTAATTATACTATTAATATATTTGTATTAATTTAAGATCTTTTACAAGCTGAACCTTTTATGAGTCAAGTTTTCGCGAGCCGAGCATGAGCTCAAAATATTCTAACGATCTTGAATCCAAAATTTTTCAGCAAGCCCAAGACAAGATTGAGCCTTATTCAAGGTTTACGAACCTGAACCGAGCAAAAGCTTGGCTAGTTTATAGCCCTACTCTCATGTGTAAGAAAGAGCCGATCATTAGCCATGGTTCGTTCTGGGTGAGCAATACGAGTCTTAGCTGGCTTGAAACGAGTCGATTAGTTCTTACTCAAAATAACTAGAAATAGCTGTTGCCCAAAAAAAGGATAAAAAGAGCGAATTACAATGATTTTTTTGCCTTTTTTCTCTTTTCCTTTTTGTTCCTTTGATAAAGAATTTAGTATCTTTTGAGACAAAATCTTAGAAAAAGAATAGAATATAACAAAGGTTAGGATTGAAATATGCTTCAAAAGTGACAGAATTTTGTTATCAAGATAGAGAAAGTGAGAAAATCCTAACAAGATAGAAAAGCAAAGGGCGGGAGGTAGGTTGCTTAACGGTCAAAACTCAAAACTACCCAATCGGAAAACGGAATCCCCGTAAATTCAGAAATCAAGAAGCAGGTGGGTCCCTCATTTGTAGTTTAATCACGCCCTTTCTTCCGGATTTTTCCCTTTATAATCCCCTCTGCTTCCCCAAGCTCTCTTCATCTCTCCAACCTCTGTCTCTTTCTCTCTTTCTCAATTTGTTTCTTTCTAATTCTATAGAGAGGAGAGAAAAAAAATGGCAAGTCTTACACTCTTTCTTCTTTTCTTGTCCTTCTTAATTCCAACCCTCATTTCCTCTTCACCAGTTCAAGATCCTGAACTTGTAGTACAAGAAGTACACAGGTAAAGTACTACACAGAGTGCTGCCACGATCCATTGAGATTCAACCATTTGCTGCATCAAAGCTGTACTACTTAAAGTATTAGAATTATGCTTCATAAGCTTACAATGTGACACTTCTTTTCTTTTCTTGCAGGAGCATCAATGCCTCTAGGAGGAACTTGGGTTATTTGTCCTGTGGATCAGGAAACCCCATTGACGATTGTTGGCGGTGCGATCCCAATTGGGAGAAGAACCGCCAACGGCTAGCCGATTGCGCAATTGGGTTCGGAAAGGGAGCCGTCGGAGGACGAGACGGCCGCATTTACGTGGTAACCGACTCCGGCGACGAAGACGTGGTGAACCCGAGACCCGGAACTCTTCGATTCGCCGTTATACAAGATGAGCCCTTATGGATCATCTTCGCACGTGACATGGTAATTCAGCTGAAGGAAGAGCTCATCATGAACTCATTCAAGACCATCGATGGAAGAGGTGCTAGCGTTCACATTGCGGGTGGACCATGCATTACCATACAGTATGTGACCAACATCATCATACATGGGTTGAACATACATGACTGCAAGCAAGGAGGGAATACTAATGTGAGAGATTCACCTCATCATTTTGGTTTTAGAACCTTATCGGACGGTGATGGTGTGTCCATCTTTGGGGGGAGTCATGTATGGGTGGATCATTGCTCTTTGTCTAACTGCCGTGATGGGCTCATCGATGCCATACATGGATCAACAGCCATCACCATCTCTAACAATTACATGACCCACCATGATAAGGTCATGCTTTTAGGCCACAGTGATTCTTACACTCAAGACAAGAACATGCAGGTCACTATAGCCTTTAACCATTTTGGTGAAGGGCTTGTGCAAAGGATGCCAAGGTAAAGTGTTTACTAAAAGGAATATCAATCTCTTTTTATTTTTATTTGAAATTTTAAATACTAAAGTAATCTGTTCTTCTTGTGTATGTATATGCAGATGTAGACATGGATACTTCCATGTGGTTAACAATGACTATACCCATTGGGAGATGTATGCCATTGGTGGGAGTGCTGCACCTACTATCAACAGCCAAGGCAATAGATTTCTAGCACCCAATAATGGAAACAGCAAAGAGGTAGGGTTTTTTTTTTTGATGAGTTTTGCAGTAATGGGTAATTTTTTAAAAAAGAAATCTTTTTTATAAATCTTTTGGAAAATTAAGAAAATGGGCTTTGATCAATTTCATTATTAAGAAAATGGGGTTTGATCAATTTCATAATTGAGAAAATGGGTTTTGATTAATTTCATAATCGAGAAAATGGGTTTTGATCAATTTCATAATTAATAAAATGGGTTTCGATCAATTTCATAATTGAGAAAATGGGTTTTGATCAATTCCATAATTAAGAAAAAGGGTTTTGATTAATTTGGTTGCAGGTCACTAAACACGAGGATGCACCAGTGAGTGAATGGAAGAACTGGAATTGGAGGTCTGAAGGAGATCTGCTGTTGAACGGTGCCTTCTTTACGCCGTCGGGAGCCGGAGCATCGTCTAGCTATGCAAGAGCTTCGAGCTTGGGTGCAAGACCATCTTCTCTAGTGGGTTCGATTACTACCACAGCAGGTGCACTTAATTGCAAGAGGGGTTCGCGTTGCTGATGATTGTGAGCAGTAGTAACTGCTTAATTAAGAAGTGAATTTGGTGATCCTCACCTATAACTAAGCTAGAAATAAAAGTTGAAACGGGAAGAAACAACAAATATATATATATATATATATAGAAGAGAGGAAGGCGAAAAGATTATTACTGGTGATCAAGTTTTTACTTTTTTTTTTTTTTTTTTTTACTTTTCACCCACTTGAATACAACCTCGGCCTGTGTCCCTGAGAACCATTTTGGATTCTGCTTAGAATCCTGGTGGGAAAGAGGAAACAAGTGCAGAAGTGTTGATAGATTGAACCCCCTATGTATTTGGTTCATACATTAAAGCTATTTCTCTCTCTTTTTTTGGTTGAACTCTCTCTCTCTCTCTGTGCAAAAGACAAAAAGAAAGAGAAGATCCATGTGAGGACAGAAGAAAATCCTCAAATCATATTATTAAAATGAGATTCTAAGGAGATTAGGGAATGTAAACAACTACTAAATGCTATTAAAGTGGATACAAAAGGACAGGACAAATAGATCATCATTAGTATATATGGAAATTATAAGATAATAAGAAGATTAAATAAACTTAAGAATCTGATACTGAAATATGAAACTGTCCAAACAGGTCATACTCTTCCATTCTTAAGCAACTTTCAGTTCCAAATTATTCTTTTTATTGTACACATCCTCTCTCCTTCTCTCTCTTCATATTTTGTATTGTATTCTCGTTCTCTCTCTCTAGATACATTGGTTGGACCAGCTTTGGTCTCCTTCACAAAGGAGTGGTGGTGGGTGGTAGACCATACATGATGTTGATGGGGGAAGACATGAGGGGAAAAGCACATGCCTTTGATCATCTTTGATTTAATTGTTTGTGTATTTGAAAGCAAGCTGAATTGAGTAGGGATCTTGAATGGACCCAACTTACAACTTTATCTTTGACAAAGTTGCATCCACATTCATTTCTCGTTTTTTTGATTTTAGTGAAAGCAAAACCCTCTTCAAACCATAAAGACACACATAGACACTGCAGTAGTAGTACTACTACTTATGGTTGGTTTCAAGGCCTGTGACTTATTATCTCCGACAATCTGAGTTGCCATTACTCACACCACCAATTTTCATTATAACTACACTGCCATTCTCCTATCCTTACATGTAAGAGTTGTAGTAAGACATGGCGATACTCTTTAACATGGGAAACCAACTCTATAGCCAGATTACCCCACCTAGTTATTTTCTACCTCGTAGACTAGTGACCACGGCTGCTCCGATTAAGATGGAAGTCAGCTTAGGATTAGTATGCCTTTTAGGGCTACATATCGTCTCCAGCAAATTGTTGCAATAGATCTTGCAGCAAAACCTTTGATTGGTCCTCTTTTATTTTTAAATGACTTTGTTATTAAAGAAATTATGATTTTTAATACAACCGACCAATCATAATCTTTGTTGCAAGATGACATAGCTGTAGACGATGCGTGCTCGTCTTTTAGGATACGTTTGTCTCGTGATTTTGTATAAATGCTCATTGGATAAATGACTCGATGAGAGCACTTATCTGCAGCAACAATAAACTTTTTACTTGAAAAAATATCGTTTGGAAAATACATTTATTTAAATATTTATAAAAGTTTAAAAATAAAATAAGTGTTATAAAATTATTATTTAAAAATAACATTTATTTAAGTGTATATTAAAATTTAGAGATAAAATAGGTATTATAAAATTATTAGTAAAGTTTAAAAATAACTTCGCACGTAAGTGATAAGAAAAACTGTTCTCAATAATTTCTCCTTATAGATAACCTTCTTTTACAACTATAAATAATATTTCATCATATATGGTCCAAACGATATGCTTTCGTACTCAAAATTCTAAATGATCCCACCATTTGATTTGAGTGGAGCTTCCCATACCATTCAATCGCCGTTCTAGATTGCTGATATCATCCGTCCAATGACAAAAATAGTATAGATAGGCTCGTCCAGAAAAACGGTAATAAAATGCACAGACTACCATTAAAAAGAACAAATTCCCTATTGATTTTACAATGATTGATTGGTCAATCTAATTCCTTGACTATTTATGGCATCCTGTTATTTTGGGACTCCAAAAAAAAGACCAAGTGTCAGGCACGATCATCCATTGAAGCTGAGCAAATAAATACACGTCGCGTGATGTTATTGAATGGGCCCACCTAACATGGCCAATGTGAGAGAACCTAACAGAATACACAAAAACATTTATGATGTGTGACACATATAGTCTATAGCATAGGCATGAACAGATAGATCGGACATTTTACATGGTTGATCACAAGGTGCCATTAAGGAGAAATGTGCTCAAGTTGGTATCGAAGGCTACCAAGCTCACCGGACGGGTTTTCGATTGGGTGGAATATTGGGCCTATAGTCCAGGATTAGGCCCAAAAGGTCTGTCCAAGTATTATCATCTAGATCTTCCAAAGCTCTCTTCGTCTATTTGCTCATCGCCCTAGCTTCCAATAGTTGCCAATAAAACAGGAAATTTGAGGCCAAGCCCAAGTGACTGGGATCGTCTGAACCGAAAATCATCTACCAGTGCGTGCACTACCGGGGATGTGATTGATGCATTCACTTTTAAAATAAATATTTTAATTTTTAAAATTTTATAAAATTGATTTTTTTAAGGGATTGATTTGATAAGAAAATATTTTTATAAAATATATTAATTACCAAAAAACAACTTCCTAAAAAAAAAACTAACGGAAGTTGTTTTCCAGATCATTCTCTTGAATCTTGAAACTAATGGAAGTTGGGCCACACATGCCCGGCCCGGTAGAATTTGAGTTGTGTCCAGGCACAATTCATGCCGGGCACGACACAATGGTGCCAGGTCTGGGGGTGATGGCCCACGGCGGAGTACGGGCACGATCTATTTTTTGCTCTTTATAGGCAAAGCTCAAAACCCAACCCGACCCGGCCCGACAAATAATAATCATGCCCCGTGTCGGATCGGGTTTAGGGCCCAAAGATTAGACACGACCCAAATAAGTAATCAAGCCATACCGTGCCCGTACATCCCTAAATTGCCGCCGGCCCACACCTGTATTGGAGCATTCAAGAATTTGCAGTCTATTTCATTCTTCCAAACAACAATAAAACGTAGAGATGAATTCTGTAAAAAAATATAATTTGATTTTTGAGAAAACCTAGATTAGATCATACCTGAATTGATAGCATGTCGTAAGGATCATTCAAGATTTAGAGATCGCTAATGTATATTTGGTCTGGCGCACATTAGACACACTATAACATATGTGTGTATAATATATGTATGATACGTTGAAAATGTAAGCCTAAAGAGTTCTTAATGGGAGACACATTTTAGTATATTTAATGCAGTTAAAGAGTTCTTAATGAGATAACACATTAAGTACATTCGTACTTTAAGTTTCTATTACCTTAACTTGAAGCATTAATGGTAATATTAACTTAAGACTATAAATAGATGGCATTGGTCCCTCCTCTCACAACACTACAAGCTCTACCCATCGAGAATATTGTCTAAGGTAAAGAAGAAAGGAGAAGATTAATTTGTCAAAATCTAATTAACATAAACTTTGGAAGATCGTAGCAACAATGTGAGAATATATCTACAGGTACACATTTATGTACTAATTTACCGGTTACGATCTTGAATTTTTTACATGTAGTATCAGAGCATACCGATAAAAGGTACACATTTATGTACTAATTTACCGGTTACGATCTTGAATTTTTTACATGTAGTATCAGAGCACACCGATAAAATTAGTGCATAAATCGTTAAATTTTTTATTAATTTCATACAATTATGTGTTATATGCTATTCAGGTTAGATCTGTCCCGATGCTTCACCCATCTTGCTCCAGGAGAGTAAAAAGCATGTGTATAGAGAGATCATTTCGCCGGAAGCCAAAATGGTGGAACATCAACTCGAATTTCAACTGATTTTGTTGTTTAGTGATCACACGAGAAACAACTAGATGCATGACATGCATACGCATACAATCCAACTGATATTCCACCATTTCTGCTCTCGACGATATGCTCCCGGCATGGCAAGAATGGAGGGCTTCTTTACCAGCTTGCAGAAGCATTAATTAAACAACTGCAACTAGTTTGTTTTTCAAAACAGCCAATGCCAGCAGTTACTTCACAATAGCAACCAAATCCAACTTCAAAGAAAACTTCTCATTCTCACTTCATTACACTATCTCACAATGAAGCAAAATTCAAAGAAGAAAAGAGGACAGAACATGTAATATATGATGAACAAATGGTTGAAATCCCGAAAGGTCGAGATAAACAGAAATAGTCCTAAAGATGGTGAACACAAGAAGCACAGCCTAACAGCCTGCCCTTGTTATGAAGAAGTAGAATCTAATGCCAAATACAAATGATGAGCATCTCTTACACATGATCATAATCAAACAACAGAAATGAAAACCCTATATAAAGAACATAAACGTAAACACGGCTTTAAACTTGAATGTGATTACAAATCATAAAAGAACATCAAGAAGAAAGGTACATCAAGAGATTAACAATACAAATGGAAAGAAACCCTCTTCAACACTGAGCACATATGACTTCATCACCGCCCCATCAAGAACACAACCTTGCAAGCATTAGAACTTGAAAGCAGGCTCTATCTTGGATTTCAGATGCAGCATGCAGTAATCAACAAAAGTTTACATTGTATGGAGAACAGAAAATTCAAATTACATGCATGATCTCCACTTTCTTATTGACTAGACCCAAACAACATAATGTACAAATTATCCCATCAAGAACCAAAAATACACATCATAGATTGACTTGGCAAGCCTAAACAACCAATACTATTCTTGCCCCTACAGAATGCAGCAGCTATCTTTGGTTACATATGAACTCCAAAACACAAGTAAATCCCACTGTTACAAACTACAACAGTACAACTTCATGAGAAGAGAAGCAGATACATAGGGACTTGGCAAGGTTGAACAACCAATACAGTTCTTGCCCTTACAGAATATAGCAGCAATCGATCGCAACTCATTAACCCAAATAAAATGATCTACACAGACCCCCAAAAAAATAATTACACAACATTAGATCTCCATGAGGGAAACAAACACATCATAGACAGACTCGGCACACCTGAACAACCAATACTGTTCTTGTCCATACAGAATACAGCAGCAGCAACCTTTGGCAACTTGTGAACTCCAAAACACAAATAAATCCCACAGTTACAACCAACAACAGTAAAACTCCATAAGGAAACAAGCAAGTTACAACAGTAGAACTACAAGAAAAGGGAAACAAACACATTATAGATGGACTTGGCAAGCCTGAACAACCAATACATTCTCACCTTTACAGAATACAGCAGAAACCTCTGCAACTCACGAACGCAAACAATATGATCTACAATTTAACCCACTAAGAACAATAAAAGATACGCAACACTAGATCTCCATGAGGGACACAGACTAGGCAAGCCTAAACAACAAATACTGTTCTCGCCCACAGAATACAGCAGCAACCTTTGGCAACTCATGAGCACCAAAACACAAGTAAACCCCACAATTACAAATTCATCAAAAAAAAAAAAACCCCAGTTACAAATTACAACAGTAGATCTCCATGGGGAGGAAAACAAACACATTATAGATGAACTTGGTGAGCCCGAAAAACCAATACAGTTCTCTTCAATACAGAATACAGCAGCAACCTTTGGCAACTCACGAACTCCAAAATAGAAGTAAACCCCAGATTTACAAATTATAACAGTAGACCTCCATGAGGAGGAAAACAAACACATTATAGATGAACTTGGCGAGCCCGAACAACCAATACAGTTCTTGTCTATACAGAATATAGCAGCAACCTTTAGCAACTCACGAACTCCAAAACATGAGTAAATCCCACTGTTACATGATACAAATAATAAATCTGACAGATCAAAATGCTTACATGGAAAAAAGAAAAAATTCTTGAACAGAACCTGGATTAATCTTCAACAGACAGAACCTGGATTAATCTTATTATTGCTAGTTACAAGTCAAAAAGACACCTTACTCCCAATAGCTAAACCCTCACCTTTCCAGAGGTGTAAAACTAACATTATTGGATACAAGATGTAAGACTTGAACGGAAATATAGCTCATAGACAATACAAGACTTTGACAAGCTCTCTGATGAAGCACAAAGAAATGACACAAAAGGCCATATTCTGGACCAATTAGACAAATTCGTCACTTTTACAAGACATGACAATGCTTCACATGACAAACAGATATGGTGGGTGAGTCCAACACTCGACTCTGGGATCCCTTTAACAACTTGTTGACATTGGACACTTCTCTGGACATCTTATTTGCAGGAGCACAAGATCTAAAAGTTTAGATAACATCTGAGGAATGACACTGCAATTTTTAGATAATCCTTGTCGAAACAATCAATGGCTGATACCATGGGCCCTCTTTCCTACACTGGGTAGAGAGCACAACCATTTTCTGGAGAATCCAGTGAAAGCAACGAATCTAACTCATCTTCCTCCAGTTAGCCAACTTACATTGATTAAATCATGAATAAAGAATCGCCGGCTCCACTCCCTGAGTATGATGATAAAAACAAGACCCCAAGTTAATACACAAATGCCAAAGCATGCATCCCACATTCTGTGTACCACTCATCACCACTGATACTATACTAATAAAATATTAGAGAGGGAATGACATTGCAATATCAATCTTGGAACAAGTAGAGAAACCTGATTGGTAAAGCGGATATTTATACTAATCCCCTCTTCAACTGAAAATCCTATGAACACTATACTTCTGTAGGACACAAACTGTTTATGCACAATGCATTGATTAACTCTACCTCTTGGTCTATCTTTAAGTTTGTCCTTCATAACCATTTCAGACAAAAATAACCTAGCTAAATGGCAAAAGAAGCAGGAGCAGTTTTGGGGGGAAAAAAAAAAGACAATGCAATGAAAAAAAATGCTCATCTCAATAAGCCCAGAAGTGATCATTCTGAGCTTCCATAATTATGACCATTCGGCATTTCTAAGAATTCCAGAACTTGGTGGAATCTCCAATAACAAAGTAGTTTCATCATCCATTGTCCCTCTTCCCAACTGTTTGTCTTACGAATTATGATCATCATTTTAAGATAACTTTTAACTCCTAGTAAGTAAGAACACTGGCAACACCAAGGTTGTCAAATCTTGAATCGAATCGAAAATCATTAGGGACCACTTAGAATCGAATCGTAATTTTGAATCGTAAGAGTCAATAGTTTAGTAGAAGTAGGGTTTGGGATTTTTCTTTGGAAAAGGGAATTTTTATTGTTTAAAATTAGTAAGTTATGTTTCTTTACTCATATTTAATCAAATTAGATTACTATGCTCTATATCAACAAGGATCAAACTAGAAAAGGGAATTTTTCTAATAAAAAAAGAAGTGGACATTTTTTTAACGATTAAATCATAAATCGTAAGATTCAATGTGAGAATCATAAGATTCAAACGTAAGCCAATTTTTTTCACCGATTTGAATCGATCTGCGGTCAAATCGAATTGAAACGTAAGATTCATACAATGAATCGTTAGATTTTAACAACAGAGGGTAACACCAAATCAAAGCTCACAAACTCCTTTCAACCCCAACAAAAATTGAAGGAAGAATAAACCATAAAAAGACAGGTACAATGATCTGTAAGGAAAGATTTGCATATATGGTTGAGGTATAATGAGATGTCATGGAAAGGCTATCTCAGGAGAATAAAGCACCTTAGCCATTCAGAAGTTTAATATCCATAAAGAGACTGCAGCAACCACACAGGATGTTTTCCCCTTTTGGCTATTAAACCAAAGAGCATTAAGTGCAAGATACTGCACCCAAAAGATAAACTATCGCCACCAGAAACTCTGCTTCAATTCCTTTAAAGAAGATTTGGTGACAATCATAAGTCTCCATACAAATCCATATGAGAAATTTTCATTGACATCTTGCATAAATTATATGACATTACTTCTGTCACTAAAAAGGAATGAGGTTTCCAATGAATTGCGTTGAGTAATTATCCTAGCTAGAACCATGCATTCGATGAGACATTAACATCAACTAACGACAACCAATGACTACCGAGGCTTACTTGATGAATGCGCTTTTGTTTCATCAGAATAACTTACAGATACACTTTAAGAACATCACTTCGAAGTTTCCCCAATCTTAGACTCTAAAGAACTAAAGCAGAAGTTCATTTGATGTTCCTTACGTCATGAAGCAAACCTTGACAGCATATACAACCTTCTCTCAGCCTCCCTTACTGGTTTCTCTTTCAATGTTATGGGGGTTTTTAACTGCTCTAGATCTAGACGTCTAGTGTTAGCCACTGGCAAGTAGGGGGACCCTTCATTAGAAGAAGAAGAAGAACCAGAAGAAAAAAAAAAAGTATATACAAATACATCTGATAGGTACCTTATACATAATCTGGATTTTTTTTTTCTTTTTATTAGTTTTTCTACTGACACACTCCCCACCCCTCACCATCCAAACAACAGGGGAAGAGATCTGTTGGGAAGAATATCTATTTTTTTTTTCAAAAAAAAAAGGGGGTTGGGATGGGGTGGGAGTTGGGAATCATAGTATCATTCAAGTAAAAAATTATTCTTCACATGTCGGGAGAGGCTTGTCTCTTTGAAGAGGGGTAGGGAAAAAAAATGGGAAGCTCAACTTTTTTATGCCTATCCTCATTCCTCACTACAAATCACTTTTTTTTTTTTTGGTGACGTGGAACCCCTGACCCCACTTAGTGGGGACAGGGTAAACCCCGGATACATGACCCCACCCACAAGGACCATATATCAGGTAAGCCCGGACTCGAACCTGGGACCTCCAGTTCCTGAGCTGGAGAGCCTGCCAATTGAGCTAATCTTGTGAATATGGTAGGGGGGAAACCCTTCTATTTAAGAGTGAAATCCTGTACTAAGATCTTAGAAAGTAGCAGAAAATATTCTAGTTTTAGCTGTAAGGTGCAGAGACATTTTATCATGAAGACAAATATTGTATGAAGGTTTAAGACAGTAACACGGCTGTTGACATGAGCAGGAGACCGTGTAGATATGAAATTATGAAGCAATTTTAGTTGCATGGAAGAGATGCATGCAGTATGAAATGGTATACCCATTCTTTGACATTTCTTAAATTTTGTAAGACTCTTGACTGCGAAGTATGGGGACTGTTAAGAGAAAGACCAAAAATGTATATGTAATAATGTTCACCAACATCTAACATGTTACAACTTACAAGTCAACTGAGTCATTGCTTGAGGTAAAAATGTGGCAGGTAGTAAAAGACAATATTAAGGCATATAGGTGGTTGCTTTCTGAACAATAGGCAATTGATTAGAAGCAAGGTAGAGGTGCCAATAACATATCACATATGAAAATACAAAGAAACAGATGGAAACAATAAATTCACGGCTATCTGCTAAATTTTTAATTATGTCTAAACAGAAGAATGGGTGACCTGACAGGAACTCTCAGCGTGAGCTCAAGGATAACTAATGGAAAGCATAAAACCCTATTTAGACATCCTAGGCCCAACATGGTGAGTTCTAGAAGAATTTAGAGACAAGGAAGTCAAATTGGGTGTGGGTGGAGAGGGGGGTAAGAACAAGGATTTCATGAAAAGAGAAGAGGAAATGCTTACCCCTGCAACAAATAGGAGATTGCCAGAAGCACTCTAATGTTATTAAGAAGTGAGATTGTTCAAAGGTCAAGAATTTGCTCTTGGAAAGACCCCTTTCAGCAGAAGGAAAGATCAATGTAGGGGTTGATAACCAGAATATCAAGTGAGAGATTCAATTTAAGTTCAATTCTGCTCTTCTTTTATCACTAAGAGAGGATTGTTGATACTGATGATTCCCGATTTGAGAGCTGCTTGAGGTGCTTCGAACTGCTTAATCACAAATAAACAGATGAAACTACTCTCTTGTCGATATTCCTGATTATTCTGGCTTGCCCGTTTGGAGTGGATAAGGTCTTCTGAGTGTCGGGAACGCTCCAACCATTCGCCTAAACCATTAAACCAACCGTATGAACAACCCTACGTCAATTCCAACAAGCACAATTCGAAATAAAAATAGAGACAACACGATTTACATGATTCGGCAAATTGCCAACGTCCACGGATTGCCTGGTGAGCAGTCATTCTTGACATTCAATAGAGAAATACATAGTCTTCTTACATGAAAGTATTACAAACAATAGATGGGAGAACAGAAAAGATGTATGTAGATCCTCTGTTCTTGAAAAGAATAAGTCTCTCTCTGTCTTTTGTCTTCTGAGTCTGGAGAAGAAAATCCTCTCTTTGTCCGTGTTTGGAAAGAGAATAAGTCCTCCGTTGGTCTCTAAGACAAGGGTTTTTATATCCCTTGAGATGCTAGGTGGTGAGATGCATAATGCATGTAATGCCATGTATATGTGGACCTTACATATGTTTTTTTGATAACTGGGGTGTTTGGGCCAACTTGCACGGACCACGACTAATCCCTGGGGCCCTGAAGTTAATGATCGGGTAAGCCTCCAGTGGCCCCAAGTGAAACGGCCCCCCGCAGAATCGAACCCTAGACCTGGTGCTTCATGAGGCACCAGCTACAAGTGACCATTGGGGCAACCCACTCGGGGTGTCCGGACCATTGGACCTTACATGTGTTACAACTATAATGCCATCACGTATTCTCTATTAGTATGTGCCTATCATGCATTTCTTTAGTTGACAAGTGTTCTATGTGTAGAGGACATTACATATGTAAAGATCTACCTTCTAATTTATGAAATAATCAACTAAGTGAACAGTACCTCGAGTAACCAGTGAACAATGATTTCGAGTGCACAATGAATAGTGATTTCGAGCATAGTTTAATGTTTCGGAACCGGAGACCGGACCGGTCCCAACCGACGGTATGGATCGGTGCAGAAAGTAAAAAATTTAATTTAAAAAAAATACCAGATCGGACCGATCGTCGGACTGGCGAGACCTGTCATCGAACAGGCGGTACCGGTGGTTTCGGTCGTCAGGCTGCCGGACCAGTGGTATCAGTTGCCAGACAGCCAAACCGGCGGTACCAGTCGCTGGACTGCCGGTCCATAACCCCATGATACAATTATTTGTATCGTGGGTTGGGTTGAGGTCCGGTCCCAACATGGAACGGTCGGTCTGGACCGGTCCGTGGAACCATGATTTCGAGTGTACAATGAATAGTGATTTTAAGTGCACAATGAACAGTGATTGTGGACCTTTGAGCTTTTCTAATTGTTTTTGCAAAATAGATACTTGTTTATCAAAGTTACTACACTTCTGAACCTCCGAATTCCCTCTCTCAAATTTTCTATCTCTCTCTCTCTCTCTCTGAATTCTCTTTTTCGAGCTCCCCTTTGAGCACTTTCTTTCTCTTTTTTGAGCTCCCTTCTCTTCCCCAACTCTCCTCTCTCTCGAGATCTTTCTCTCGAACCTTTTCTCTCAGTCTCGAGTTCTCTCAGGTTCTCTCTATCTCATTCGGTCTCCTCTCTTTCTCTCTCTCCCTCCCCCGAAATTTCTCTGTCTCGAAATCTCTCTTTCTCTCTCGAGTTCCCCCTCTCCCTTCGAGCTCTCTCTTCCTTCGAGTCCTCTCTCTCTCTCTCGGACTCTCTCTATCTTACTCGAGTTCTCTCACTCGAAATTCTCTCACTCGAATTTTCTCACTTCTCTCCTCGGCCTTGCATGTATCATCCTTGACTGCATGCATCAAGTGCACTACCGTCATCATCAGTATGCACTGACTCTTACAAGTACCATGAGTGCAGGGGCTAATGATTATGACGCAATTTTAAGCACGTGGCACCACCTTATTAGTGCCATGTCATTACATCTATTTGACCAACTAATGTCCACAATCATTGTTCATTGTGCACTCGAAATCCCTGTTTACTGGTCACTTGAGTTACCGTTCCCTGGTCACTCGAGTTGATGTTCACTGGTCACTCGAGATACTGTTCACTTAGTTGATTATTTCATAAATTAGAAGGTAGATCTTTACACATTTAATGTCCTCTACACATATAGAACACTTTTCAACTAAAGAAATGCATGATAGGCACATGCTAATAGAGAAGGCCTGATGACATTATAGTTGTAACACATGTAAGGTCCACATACACATGGCATTACATACATTATGCATCTCTCACCACCTAGCATCTCATGGGATATAAAAACCCTTGTCTAAGAGATCAAATGATGACTTTTCTCTTTCCAAACACAGACAAGAAAGATTTCCTTTTCCGAACACGGAAAACTAAGGCATGCAGGGACTTCTCCTTCCAAATACAAGATTCTCACAGTTCTCTTTCTCTTCTCCCATCTATTGTCTGTAATATTTTCATGTAAGAAGGCTGTATTTTTCTATTTAATGTCAAGAATGACTGCCCACATGACAATCGATGGACGTAGGCAATTTGCCGAATCACGTAAATCGTGTCGTCTCTATTTTATCTCGAATTATGCTTGTTGGAATCGACGTAGTTCCGTTCGTACAGCTGACTCATCGGTTTAGGCGAATGGTTGGAACGCTCCCGACACTCGGAAGACCTTATCCGCTCCAAACAAGCAACCGGAATAACTGACCATATAGACAAGAGAGCAAATTCAGCTGTTTATTTGTGATTAAACAGTTCGAAGTACCTCAAACAGCTCACAAATTGGGTATCACCAATACTAGTGAAAAGGACAGTCCAAGTGAGTGTAACCCTATTCCATGACAATTACTTGGACCATAAAACATAACTTTAGGGAATCCAATCAGTCAACAAGTCGCTTAACCCCTCAGATCAATTTGATAGTCATAGAGATTACCTCTTGGATTATTAGCGAGCCATAAAAACCCTAATGTAGAGCTTCTGTAAAAACGTTTTGGCCTAAAGTTTGCTTCGAGGTTGTGAATTTTTTATCAGCTACAGATCACTTTGCAATGAAGTGATAAGACGCAAACAGCAGGAAACTCTATCGTCAAAGGCTCATTGACATTTGTGTTCTCTAAGACTTGAATGGTGGCAAATGAGGAAACAAAATATCATAAGGGCTTTCAAACTAGAATACCGTGAGTTTCAAAAAACCCAAGAACTATCTGTTCAAGGAGTAACAAAGATTCACCAGACAAGTAGCAATAAACTGATAATACAGTACATGGCTGACAACTTTCTAGATGCTTGTTAAAAATTCCTAATCAGTCAAAACTTAAAGTTTTCAAGATTTCCAGCCAAGCAATTGTCTAACTTGTCTTTAACTCTGTCTTCTGCCTCTTTCAAGTAGGAGTCACCTTATTCTTTAAAGTTCTACTCCCTATGAACACACTCCAGTTTGCACTAGAGTTGTAAAAACCAAAATTTTAAAAGTCGTCCAGCATATAAATTCATCTTTCCAGTAGTATTTCATAACCTCAAACACAAAATCACATCTTGCACCCTCAAAATTTGCCACTTCAAGATTGATGCTCATGCAAGGTTTAATATCACTTCACTTAAAACCCCAATGCTAATTACAACATTTTCAGATTCTGGGCCATAGGTATACGTAAATAAAAAACAAAGGAAAAGAAACAATGCTGAATGAAGAAGTTGTCTTTAGAAGGAAAAAGAAAATTAATTGGTAGTAGGTAAAAAGTCCATACTTGATTGACCAGTCTGGTGATCAATGGGCCTGATCTAGAACTGGATCCTAATATGAACTCTGCTACAACTCAGGCAAGTCTTACGTAAACATATTAACAAACTATGATTACACTAGAGTATTGGATAGCTTGACCCAATGTCCACCTATTTGCAACACATGCATAGGATGAGCGTTGATGAGATGAGGATGTGTGGGAAACCTAGGAAAGACAAGGAAGGTAATGTACGTATTGAATTGTCTAGCTGTTGCCCAAATAAGACCTAAGATAAATGAAAGTAGACTTAAATGATTTGGGCATGTAAAGCAAAGACCTAAGGAGACAGCTGCGCTAAGGTGTAAGAGGGTTCTCCTGAAGGATCTAAAAGGGTGAGAGGAAGACCAAAAAGAACCTAAGTGGATTCAGTTAGAAAGGATTTAGATAGTCATAATCTGACTGAATAAATGGTTTTGAAAGATTGGGATGGAGGAACAAGATTCGTGTTGTCAACACCAACTAGTAGGGATAGCATTTGCTCTTGTTCATTTGTTTGTTTGTAGGGGAGATTCCTAGACATTTACATTAGCTGAACTGTTTGACTTCACAAACGAAAGGGAATGAATTGGCCAAACATATCTAGTTCCCAAAACTTTTCTCAACATGCGTCCAGCACTTGGGATTTTTCTAAAACACTTCAAAATTTGTAAAAAACTTTAAACAGACAAATTTACAAACTTTAAACACATATGAGGGAAGATGGGATTTAATTTGTTCGATGAAAGATTTTCTAAAGAACAAAAGCAGCAGAACCTTATTGAGATTTAGACCAATGGAAAGATACCTTCCCTCTCACTTCTTCCAAAGAGTCTTGCATACACCCACTGATGCAGAGTATTGTTATCCTGGACCATACCAATAATTTTCTAGTTCAACTTTCCTGTCCCTAAACCGAGCAATATTACTTGAACTGAACTACAATCAATGAAAGGCTAATTGCACCTCAAACACTTCCCTATTGTATATCTCTTTTGTTTCCATCTTTTCAGATCTTCATAATCATTGACACAGAGCAACCATTACAAGTACAAGAATGAAAAACCACCAAGGCAATGTACAACTTCAACATACAAGGTACAATCATATTCATACAAAGAGCAATCATATTCATCTGAAGGACAACAAAAAATGGATCTGATGGATTACTCTATAGATAAAGTTTGCAACAAAAATTAAATGTTAAAAATGCACTCGAAACTAATTACACACCAATCCACATCGTTTGAACTTTAGCCATAATGGGAGATAAACAAATACAAGAATCTAGCCTGATAACAATTACAAGCTTATGCATGAAGACTCTACAGACCAATAACATGAAAAGTACAGACTACAGAGGTCATGGCCAGACAAGATCAAACTATTTGGTACAGAATTCAAGTGTAAATACATGCAAGAGGCAGAAAGACCTAAAACATCTCCACTGAATACACATATAAGCACCACAAATATAACAAAATGTCAACATCATTCATGCAGCTAGGTGCATCTAGCTATGATAAAAGTAATGCTTGAGTAGCAAGGAGAACAATTAATTTGTCTAGATACTTATCACAAATATTCATAAAACAGCAAGATGAGTTCAAGCATGTCTCGGTCGCATGCCCAGGAAGCACTTTTCTTGCAGAAAAGGTGGGAGGAACCACGTAAAACT